>JAUTXW010000479.1:0-21152 GCA_030620095.1 Kuschelorhynchus macadamiae | reverse complement strand
CATGTCACCGTTCAGTTGTCTTCTGCTGGTTTGCCAAAATTTTTCTTTTATGACGGCCTGCAAATGCGCTTCAGTTCATCTTTTGCTTTCTTGAAATTATTAATCTGGCGTCGTTTTATTCACCTTTCATTTTCACCCCAAAAGTAAACATACCCAACAAAGAATAATTTACTTATATTTCACACCCTGTTAGCCATTCTGGTCATTCGTATTGTTTTTCAGATAAAATGTTTAATCAGTTTTGCCATTTTTGTGGTTAAATTTTTCATATTTGGTTTTATGATTTATCAACCGAAAATTTAATTTTTGAAAATCCCTTTATTGTTAATTTTGCATTCTTCTTGCTAAATTCTCCAGCATTTTCAGGCGTTATGCCGACAGCCCAAAGTTGACAAACAGCATATCCCACGTCATATTGTCTTCCATATCGCACCATACGGGACACGACATACGTATCTGCAACACACGAATAACCAGACCAAACAAAGAACCTACTCCAGCGATAGCTTTACTTCGCTTAAAGCGCGACTGAAATGCAAAAATTGCAAACAGCCGGTGAAGGTTAATGGTATCTGACTCAATTCTGAAATCAAGCATACAGGACTTGGCTGCAGAGAAGCTGACGGCCCGCATAGGTTCTATTCAATTTCTATTGTGGCTCGGTCGGAGTCAAGGCCGCATTTATTATGGGCCTGATAATTAAGATAATATTTTAGCATTTTCAATATAAACTAAATTAATGGTTTCCTATTTCAAAAATTACATTTTAGAAGATGTTTTGTAATTCGCTTCCATGGACTGGACGCCCCTGGCCCCTAGAGAACGGTATCCAGAAATGAAAGATTGGCTGCCCAAGCGATGGTTCTATTCCTTCCAATTCATTCATGGCGTTCGTCGGTTCAAAAAGTCTCTAACATTACGCGTGGCATATGGAGGAGCTACGTTGGTTGCCAAATTAAATTCCTTCAAAAGCAATTCTTCCAAAAGGTTTTCAATTTGGTTTTGAAGGAAATTATGATATCGTGGACCACTTAGTGATTCATTATAAAATATTGGACCCAAAAGTTTATTATTTTTAACACCACACCAAACATGAATGGGACTTTTTCCTTGAAATTTATTGGTTTGAAATATTCTCGGATTTTCTACAGCCCAGTGATGCGTATTGTGTCGATTAAATATTTCTGAGGAGGTAAATGTGACCTCGTCTGTCCAAACAATTTTGTTAAATAAATCAGGGTCGTTTTGTTTCCGTATTACAATTTGAGACACAAATTGAAAGCTATTTTCTTTCTGTGCAGCTGTTAAATGCTGAAGTGAGAATATGTGGAAGGGTCTGAGTTTATAAATTTATAAAGTGCTCCGAATGGTTCCCTCGCTAATCCTTCGACGTAGAGGTAGACGACCATACCGAATGTCCCGAACTGCATCCGAAATTGACTTGGTGAGATTTCTTATAAAATAATTTAAGATAGTTCTGACTCGATATACTTTTTGTTCTGAGTTTTTACTTGTTATGTAATGATTTAGTTTCTTCAAATAGGTATTTAATCCTTATAATTGTTTTTACGGATATATTTCTATGAAAATTGACAATATATGTTTTGCTTGCTTCGCGTTTTCTTGGCATTTGTGATACAGCGTTACAATTTGTTGTTTCACTCATTTAATGAATATCTCATTACAGCAAACTGATATAATATCTATTAATGCGTCATAATTATAGTGATTTTGAAGTAAGGTGATCACCTGCATTTCATATGAATATATTTAATTAATTAGGTAGCAAAATAATTTCCGTTTTTTTGTTTGGCTGGCACCATAAGATAGCTTATCAAAAACTAAGATGAGGAAGTGGAAGTTATTTTGCTCTAGGTGCAACTGTTCAGGTGCTATGACAGCTCAAAGAATCAAAATGTTAGTTTTCAAACATCAATAAATCAAAAACAGTTGAAGATAATAGACATATAGTCATATAGTACTCTTATTAAAACACACTTAGAATTGACCATAGATGTAACCAAAAATGTAACAATATATAGAGCGTTCCGTTTAAAAATCGCAACATCCTTGGCGTAGGTCTTTTGTTTCTCATTCAACTGTTTTTTGTTAGGATTTTCGAATTCTCCGAGCTAAAATACATCGCTTGGCTATTTTGAAATTCTTAAGAAATACGGGGAAGTAAAAAAAATCCGTTTTTCCTCCTCAATGAAAGATCCTGTACATATAAACTTTTCGCCTTATTTTTGGACAAAAAATCTCACATTAAGCCATGACCCAGGTTTTTTGAAACACCCTGTATATTAATATTTAAATGTGAATTCATTCGATTTCAACAAAATGTCGTGCTTTCTGTAACACGATAAAAACATTTTGATCTAAAAGGTGGCATGTCAAAGAGAAATGTTGTCCTGAATTATAATCTATATTTCCACATTTTGGAAATTCTCGTTAAACTTTAGACAAATTTTGCATTCTAAACTCCTAACTTCAACTGTTTTCGAATTATTGATGGTTTATCCCAACCCTATTCTACCCTCTCTGACAGTCTTTCAATATCCAAGTGGTTAAGTCTGAATTGGTTATAAATTGTTCAAGTTTCTTGCGACAGTTTTGGCAAATTTTTCAGTTTATTTTAAAAATTAAACTAAGCTGAACAATTAATTGCAAAGAAATACAACCAATAGCTGTTCTAATGACCACCTTCTGCTATTCATTTTTTTAATAATTCTCTTTTTTTGCAAAATGACGAATTGCAGTTAGTATTGAGTACTTTTTTTTACTTAATTGCTGTTTAGAATTTTCAACCGAGCTTTCGGATTTGACAGGCTGCTTATAGAAATCTAGGAACTCACTGTCAAATTCCGTTAAACATTCTAAACCTTAATTGAGTTTTCTGCAACCGGTCATAAATCTGTTAAGTTCAAAGGAGTCTTGAGAATAAGTTCACAAATAATCCTCAAATTTTTTTTTGTTTAAAACTTATTCCATTTACTTGTATAGCTGCCCTACCTATGCCCCTTGAACGGAAATAAACGCAGGTATATATTGCTTCCTTAAGGGCGGCGAAAGAGTAAAGTTGTGCAAAATAATAGGTGGTTTGAGTTTAGGGTTACTAATTGGATGATTTTATTGTCTTTTGTTGAGATTTATGGGTGTTTTACGCCTGCCCTTTAGGGTTTTCGAAATGCTACCCAATTACACTTTATTAAGCTTGTGGGAAAATGTTAATGGGGTCTTTCTTGTGTATTAGGTAACATAACCGGAGTCCGGAGTTATAAATTATTAAGCTTTGCAATAAATGTTGTTCCAGCTCTCAAACACTCTCCGATATGAGGCTTGGTATCATCGACCCACTGGTTGAAATGACCCGAAGATTCACAAGTATATCTGTGCCCAGAGGAAAAAGTGAAGACCAGAAAATATTAAAATTAAATTTTCATTTAACTTTAGCTAGGTACTGAATATTTTAAGTACTTTTGCAAAATACTGGTACTTAATACTGTAAGTAGATTTTTTAAATCAAGTACTTAATACTGGTTATTTTAAGTACATTGGCTGAGTACTTATCACAGCTCTAGATAAAATAAATGAAGGCCAATACATTAGCATTTTTTCCCAAAAATGGTTAGGTTTAGGCTTTGGATCATATTAAGATTTTTTGCTTAAAATGACCTGCACTTTCACGTGTTAAAATATTTACAGCAGTTTCTTCATTACCCTGTATATTTTTTATTTTGTTTAACTCTCCGATATTCAGTTATTTGGCTTAAATGTTGATATTATTAAAAGTTTTTCCTATATACAGAAACTAAAGAACAAGATTTCCCCATAAATTATAGAGAAAATTGCTCCAAAATCGATCTATAATGTACGTCTTAAACTTAATTGGAATAAATTCTAGGGCTATAAAATACGTCAAAAATATATATATAAAGAAATCATGCAAAGTCTTAGAAATTTAATAAATAAATTGAAATTACAAACTTACCTATCTTTGATGTGACTATTAGAGAACTGAGGCATTTGAGGCAAACCCTAAATGTGAAAAGCATTGAAAGTTCAAGAAGTAATTTAGGAATATAATAGAAACTCGATAGACATCTTTTGAAATATCACCCGGTCCGGGAATAGGAGTACGCTTTCTGGAAAATTTTTAGATTTTTCCAGAAAGCCCTTTGGAAATATGAATGGAAATTTAATTTATGAGAGCGGGGTTATAAATAGCTTCTGGAATATTTGCATGAAAGATATGAAAATATAAGAGAATATAATATGACTTCAATATTATCACTTCTTTTACAAAAGGACGTAGGAAAAAGCATATGCTGAAGGGGGTGCTATATTTCAAATTCTATATCATTTAACACACTAGGCGATTTTTTCCGGTATAGTCTACAGCTCTAACGTGACTAGTTTTGAGTTGATTTTAAAACTAAGAGACGTGGTACAATTGCTTTTCATTTATTAACCGACTTCAAAAAAAGAGCTTCTGTTTTCAACCTGTATGCAGGAATATCCACTATTTTGTCTGCAACTACTCAATAGGAGTTTCAACATAATATAAAGCAACATTCCAGGGTGGTTTCGAGTATAAAAATAGTTCGCCAAGTTATAAGAGGCATGCGCAATAATAAAAATGTGCGAAAAAACATGAATAATTGGTTTAATTAATTGTATGGAAATTGTTCTTAATGATAATATAGTATATTGTGCAACAAGTTTAGAAAATGACTCTTTGCACACGAGTGTGAGGTTTGTGCACGAGCCGCAGGCGAGTGCTACAAGTCACACTCGTGTGCAAAGAGTCATTTTCAAACGTGTTGCACACGGTACTTTTTCTACGACTGCAGAAAATAAAAATAAAAATACAATTTTGATTATTTTTATTCTTTCAACTTTGACAAGACTGTGAGAAATTTTTTCAAACACCGTGTGAAAACTTTTCACACGCTTATGTCAAAATGAAATGACGAATAATATGAGCCTGAACCGAAATTCTATTCATAAATCTTAGAAGGCTATGGCAGCAAATATTTCCCATAAGCAAGCTGTCAAACCAATAATAAAATTGTTGCAGAAGGTTTACACAATTCCTTATATTTAAAATGGAAAAAATTAATAAGTACGGCTTTTGTAAATTTTGCGAAAGTGTCGAAGAAATAGAGAAACAACACCGTAAATTGCCACTTTTAAAATATTTAGTAAAGGAAGCTGGTATAGAACTATTGGAGGAGAACTTGTTTAAGAAGATACAAGAAACCCTTGTTGATAACCAACCATCGTTGAACCGTTTGGGGAATACAAAAAGAAATAAAGTAGTGTCAAAATACCATTTATACGTTCTCAAACATCGAAATTTTATGATCAGTACTAGCGAAGTGCCGAGTCCTATTTATTCACCTATGCGACGAGAAGATGTGTATCAAGAATACCATGAAATATTACATAATTTATTAAAAATATAATTAGTAATATATCTGCTGTTATTTTTCAATTCTGTGTTGGATTTATTTGAGAACATTGAGAAATTCAAATTCACACTCAACACTTTGAAATTGATGATGCATATGTTCCCCGATAAGGTAAAAATGAAACAGGACTCGTTAGCTCGGTTAGTTAATACGTTGTCCCGGTAAGTCCTAGGTTCAAATTTCAGTTGAGGCGAATTATTTTTCATAAAATTTTAAAAATATTGCCTGCACGGCGCCAAACCTGTTTTATATTTCAAAAACAGTAACATATTTTTTGCAATTTTTTATGTGTTAGTGTTTCAAAAATGTATTAAAACTACATTTCCTAAAATTGTATAACTTCGTGGCGGTTATAGGGAGTATATTCTGTTATAAAATTTGCTATTTATTTAGTAACTCAAATTTATTCAACATCAGTTATAAATTCAGCATTTTTCTAATCTGACATGAAACGTTTTATTTTACTAAAAGTTGAAAGAAAATAAAATTTCCTATTACTTTAGTAACATAAAGTTATTCAAGATCACTAATTCAACATGTTTCTAATTCGACATGGAATGTTTTATTTTACTAAAATCCAAGCTTAATACATTTTTAATATTAATTTGATAAAGGATAAAAGAAGATGTGCAAATTTCATATGAAAATAAAATGTCCTATTAACTTAGTAACACAAATTTATTCAAGATCACTAATTCAACATTTTTGTAATCCGATAAAGAATGTTTTATTTTACTAAAATCCAAGGAAAATATATTTTTTAAAATACTAAATTGATAAAGGATAAAAACGATATGCTTTTACGTACGTCACATCAAATTTTATATGAAAATCCAATTTCCTACTATTTTAGTAAGACAAATGTGTTTAAGATAACTAATTTAACATATTTTTAAAAATAAAATATTTTTGACAGAATGAAATTAAAATGAAAGTACCCAGGCAATCGAAAACCACGACCTACTTGATTCAAGCTTTAGTGACATTTGTGCTAGTCATCCATCATTTAGGTCAAACCTAAGCAAAACTGTGTGCAAAAATTTCACACAGCAGTTTTCACACATCATGTGAAATTAGTAATTTTCAGATCTTGTTTGGCGTGCGTTTTTAGACAGTTTTCATAGCAGTCGTAGAAAAAATTATTTGTATTGGTGACTACATACCCTATTATAAAGCAGCATAAAGGTGAAAGTTTTGCACTATCCTCTTTAAAGTTCAAACAAAAAACTGATCAATAAAAAAATCATAAAATTTGAACATTTTAAGTGCCATAGCTATGATTATAAATAGTGCAGAATATACAAATTTTAATAAGTATCTAGTTATAAAAAAGGTAAAAAAATAATATCACCTAAAAAACTTAGTAGAGACCCAGGAACAATCATCGCGCAACCTAAATGTACGCATTTTTGGTTTGCCCTCCGAAAATGGTGAAGATTTGCGATCCGAAATATTAAATATGTTCAACAATACTCTGAAAATAAGCATTAAATACGGCGACATAAAAAAATGTCATCGAATATCCTCGAAAAATCCCAGTACTAAGCCGCCGGCCGTACTTGTACGTTTTTCAACAGATTCTGCTCGGTTATCAGTGCTAAAGGCTCGTTTAAAATTTAAAAATAGTGATATTAAAATTAAGGAGGACCTAACCAAAGTGCGTCTCGCATTGTTTCAAAGTGCAGTTCGTGAGTTGCATCATTTATGTAAAAAAAGACGATGTCGTTCACAGGATCGCAAGTGAACGGGATATTCAGACAGTGAAAAACACCAACTGAGTGTCCCAAGTGACAAAGAAGGAAAAAGATGTGTATGTGAGCTTTGCTCGCACGAAAGTAGATAAGGTTCAAAAATAATTATAATATCAGCATAAAATATTTCTTTTCTTTGTTACATAAGCGTTCGAGATAGGATGACGATATGTATCGGGTGATGTATTCATTCTCGTAAGATTCTTTGTGTAGTTAAGAAGTAAAGTGTTCTAGCAGGAGTATCTGTGTGTTTTATTTAAGAAAAATCTAATTTGTGCTAACATCGGAAGTGGGATAGACTCACTAAAAGGACCACCTAGTCGGTCGGCCGTTTTGGGCGCGCGCGTGTGTGTGTGCGCGCATTTTGGACCCAATAAATCGAAATCTGTGTGCCAGTGAGTGTGTTAATCGTTATTTTCGCTGTGATAACTGATAAGTTAAGTGTATCGGTATTGAAATGGAAGAATTAACAAGTGTTTTAACCGCTGTTCTTAGGGAAATGCAGCAGCGTCCCCAACAAGAAGCTGCGCCTGTGATTCATACGCCTTCGACTTCGGTGCAAATAGATATTCCTGCTTTCGACCCCTCAAAAAACGATACAGGGGCGGTCGGATGGTGTGATGATGTGGAAACTTTGGCGGCCACTTTCAAGTGGACCGATTTTGAACAGCTTTGCAGAGCCGCTGGTGCGCTGCTAGTACGATAACTGGCACCCAGCAAATAAAAATTGGGTCAGTTTTCGAGCCGAAATTTGTCAGCTTTACCCCGTGAAGAGGAACCTCAGTGAGCGTTTGCGAAAGGCAAGCCTATACAGAAGTGACCAAGCCGCAGGATATTGTGAGTACGCTAGAAAAAAAATTTCAATGCTAAATTCTTTAAATTTTAATTTGAGTGATAGTCAAATAGTTGAGTTAGTTATTGGGGATATAACAGACACCCATGTCAAAACTGCGGCATTTAATAGTAGAGTTAATTCAATTTCAGCCTTACTTGATTTGCTTAGTAATTACCAAATTAATAAACAGAACTCTCATCAGTTCCAAGTAAGGGCGCCAAAACGCCCAAATCCTTTTAAGAATAATGAGGAAGATAAAGTGTGCTATGCCTGCAAAAAGCCTGGTCATATCCGCAGAAATTGTTGGAAATTGCCTAAACTATTGAATAATAATAATAATAACAATAATAATGCTGGTAGCTCCAATCTATCCGAATTTACAAAAACAAAAATATGCGAAATATGTAAAAAATTTGGACACAGTTCAGAAAAATGTTTCTTTAAAAATAAAAATGTAGGAAGTTCGTCAAAATTTTCAAAAATAAATTACTTTCACGTAGACCTAGATAATGATTTTTGCACAAAATTTATAATACAAAATTTAACTGTAAGCTGCTTGATCGATACGGGTGCCGAATGTAGCTTGATTTCCGAGAAAATTGTACGTAAGTTGCATTGTCGTTTCGAACCAACTTTTATCATGCTAACAGGTATAGATGGTAACTCAATACCGAGTTGCCAAAGGGCCAATTTATTGCTCGAAAGGGACGGCACGGCGTTTGAAATAAATTTTTATGTTGTCGAAAGTTCAATTATGAAGGTGGACGCAATTTTGGGTAGGGACTTATTTAATCATAAGGGAATTAAAATTTACACAGATTCGTGTGGCTCTAAAATTTATCTTGAGGACTCAGACAAAATAGAATCTAAAATGGTTCAAAGCATAGTTATTTCTCGTGAACAGATTAAAACTTCTTTGCAGGGAAATGATGTTGATATCTTGTTAAAACTATTGTCAAAATACAGTGAATCTTTTACGATTGGCAACTCCGTGAGGGCAATAACAACCGGTGAGATGGAAATCAAATTGAAGAGCGATAAAATAATTCATTATAACCCTTACCGAATGTCATTGTCCGAGCGAGAAAAAGTCAAAAATACTATTAACGATCTACTGCGAAATAATATTATACGCGAGAGTACGTCGCCTTTTGCTAGCCCAGTCATTTTAGTACATAAAAAGGACGGTGGTCAACGTTTGTGCGTGGACTATCGTGCCCTTAATGAGATAACAATTAAAGATCGATTCCCATTACCTCGTATTGACGACCAAATTGATCAGCTGGGAGGAGCTAAATATTTCACGACTCTCGACATGGCTGCCGGATTTCACCAAATCCCAATAGCTGAAAACTCGATTGAAAAAACAGCATTTGTGACTCCCGACGGCCATTTCGAGTATTTGCGGTCACCCTTTGGTCTATCTAACTCCCCTGCGGTATTTCAGAGAGCGATTTGTAAAGCTTTGGGTAAGTTAAAAGATACTGATGCGCTGGTGTATATGGATGACGTAATCATTTCGTCGAAAACTGTCCAGGCAGGTTTGGATAAGCTCGATCGGGTGTTAGCCTCGCTCTCTTCGGCTGGTTTTACCTTGAACGTGAAAAAATGTACATTTTTTGAAAAGCAAATTCTTTATCTTGGTCATGATATCTCTCAAGACGGCGTAAGACCTGACAAAGGAAAATTAGAGGCTTTGTTTAATGCACCCGATAAAAAAATATAAAACAAGTACGGCAATTTATGGGTTTAGCCGGGTATTTTCGGAAATATATCCCAGAATTCTCCACGCGCACAGCATGTATTACAAAACTTACAAAAAAGGGAGTCGATTTTATTTGGGGAACCGAACAAGATATTGCCAAAAATTATGTTTAAGTCAAAGACCCCTTCTGGCAATTTTTGACCCCACTTTAGACACGGAGCTTCACACAGATGCCAGTTCTCTGGGTTATGGAGCCATACTCTTTCAGAAAAGCGATAATAAGTTAAAGGTTATTTCTTATTTTTCAAAACGGGCTACTAAAGAAGAGAGTAACTATCATTCTTACGAGCTAGAGACTCTAGCAGTTTATTACGCGGTAAAACATTTTCGCATTTATCTATTAGGAATAAAATTCAAACTAATCACTGACTGTAATTCATTAAAATTAACTCAAAAAAAGAAAGATTTATTGCCCAGAGTTGCAAGATGGTGGCTGTACTTGCAATCCTTCGACTTTGATATCGAATATCGAAAAGGAAAATACATTCCACACGTAGATTTTTTAAGTAGAAATCCACCGCAACCTTCTAAAGAATTCGATCACATGACCCCCGTGAATGTTCTTACAACTGATAACTGGCTTAAGATTAATCAAAAGCGCGATTCTGAAACTTGTAGTATCAAGTCAAAGTTACTTGAGGGTCAGTTGACTCATGACTATTTTTGCCAAAATGAAGTTTTATTTAGGAAAATTAACCCGGGACAAAATCCGCCAATTTACAGGGCCTTCGTTCCAAAAGGCAGTAGACTCGGTTTACTAAAAATTTTCCATGATGAACAGTCTCATGTTGGGCCGGATAAAACTTTTGCAAAGATAAACCATTATTTTTGGTTTCCGCGAATGGCACGGTTCGTAAAAAAATACTGTGATCACTGTCTGAAGTGTATTGCAAATAAGAAATATACTGGCCCTAAACAGGGACTGTTACATCCCATTGAAAAAATTCCAATTCCCTTCCATACAGTACATTGCGACTTTGTAGGACCATTCCCCTTAACAATAGAAGGTTATAAAAATGTATTGCTTTTAATAGATGCATTCACAAAATATTTATTTTTAATTCCTTTGAAAACTCTGTCTGGTCCGGAAACATGTGAAAAACTAGAAATTTATTTGAATATATTTGGAAATACTAAAAGGTTAATATGTGATAGGGGGACTAATTTTACCGATCAACAAGTGAAACAATTACTTTCAAAATTAAACATTACTCAACACCTTATTGCCAAAAGTGCCCCGCGTGGAAACGGACAAGTGGAGAGATACGTCTCTACAGTTTTAGATTTACTAAGAGTAAATGTAAATGACAACAAGTCAGAATGGGCGAGCGTTCTGCCGAAGGTACAATTAGCCCTTAATTCGACTATCCAAAAAACAACAGGTTTCTCCCCACTTTATTTGTTAACAGGACAAAATATAGATACGGGAGATATTCAAGGTTTAACGGAAAGTATAAAATCAGTAACAACTACTGACCGAAATTTACTTAACGATCGCAAGACAGCTTTCGAGCGGTCAATTCGTTGTGGGTTAGAGTCAAAAGACAGATTTGATAAAAACAGAATAAAGAATAAAACTTTTAAGGTAGGAGATTTAGTTTTCCATCCATCTGGTAATTCCCATCTTTCTAAATTAGATCCAAGATATGAAGGTCCATTTGAAATCATACAGTTGTTGCCTAATGAGCGAGTAGAAATTAAAAATTTAGCTACTAATCGCAAAAGAGTTGTTGCTACAGAGATGATGCGGATATGGCCAGGGGAATTTGAGGCAGACTTTTAAAAACTTTCTTTTTAAGTATTTGTTTTTATTGTTTCTTGTTATTGTTGTACTTAGGTATTGTGTTACAAATGTTTGTTTTCATAAATTGTTTGTAAGTGTTTGTGAGTAGTACTTAGAGCTAGGTATGCTTATATTATAATGATACCATAAGTATTTGTCGAAAAGAAAAATGCCCGTGTGAGCTTTGGTTATATAGATTAAGAAAGTCAACTTTTAGTTGTTTGGAAAATAACAGAGTAAAATAGTAATACAAAAAAAAAAAAAAAAAAAAAAAATATTGAAAGACTTGCTCTTTGCATCAAAGTCATTATAAGACTTGATGTTGAAATGACGTGCTCTTTGCAACGTTTGTTTATTATTTACTGCTGAAAAGACTTGCTCTTTGCGTCGGATCATGAGTATCCAGATGTTGAAATGACGTGCTCTTTGCAATGGTTGTTTATTGTTTATTTTGTGAAATGATATGCTCTTTGCAATAATGGCTAGTACTTTATTGAAAGTTGAAAGGCGTGCTCTTTGCGTCGGATCAAGGGTATCCAGATGCTGAAATGACGTGCTCTTTGCTATCATATGTAAAAAACATTTAAAAAAAAAAAAAAATTAGAAAAAAAAAATTCGAGAACGAATTTATTGTCAGGAATGTAGTCGTTTTCTTTGTTACATAAGCGTTCGAGATAGGATGACGATATGTATCGGGTGATGTATTCATTCTCGTAAGATTCTTTGTGTAGTTAAGAAGTAAAGTGTTCTAGCAGGAATATTTGTGTGTTTTATTTAAGAAAAATCTAATTTGTGCTAACATGTATATATACAAATGAAAACATCCTATGTAAGTACACTACCTTCTCGAATTGCTGTTATTGTGGAAAAACAAGTATTACGTGAGGCTGACAAATGTTTTTGTCTTATCTTTTTTCTTTATTGTATCTAGTATGGCGTTATTTCACAAAACTTATACATTATAATTTTTTTAATGGTGTTCTTTGGAATATCTATTTATTTTTTGTATTTCATTATAGGGAAAGAGATTGGGTGGTTTTTTAACCGAAATACCAATCTCAATAATTATTAATTTTGGCATAATTTCAGGTAGTCAAAAGAATATATTTTAGTCACATGCACTGCATACTCTCGATTCCTCTCTCCTTCTTTGTTATGTAATTAATTAATTGTAACCGATATTATTTTCGTAATTGACAAAAATATTTGTGAAAAATGTAACGCATGTCGCCTGTCTATTCATTTTTATTCATTATAATGCAAGGTAATTACACATTATATATATATTTTTTTCAATTATATTTTAAATAATAATCATAAAATGTATTCAAATTTATATAATAATAATCACATAAATGTTTATGAGTTATAGAGCGAGTTAGACTTATTATGGCTTACGTATTTTTTTTAATATTTTATATTATATATTCAAAATTCAAATTCAAAATTCAAAAATAGTTTATTTGTCATATGATATCATTAGCATTTTACATACATAGGTTCTTAATACAAAATTTACATGATTTACATGACAAAAAGGGTGAGCCTCTCGATTATAAATAACCGTTCGCAATTACACCAAGCGGACTCAGAGCAATTGTGAGGCGCCCTACATTGATCTTTTTATATAGAAATTATAGATATATCAGTATTTCCATTACTAAAACTAAGCATTTTCAACAACTTTAAATATATTAGATTTTCTAACCCTATATAATCCTAAATTAAACCTAAAAAAAAATTCACCATAATAAGGTAAAGCCGAGGGTAAAGCAGCAGGGGGAACAGGAAGGCGCAAAAAATATCCGACGAGGGGGCTGCAGGGGAGCAGAAAGGAAACCACGAAACCATGCAGGGCGCGTTTTGTCGGAGAACTTTATAGTGTTTTAATTTTTTCTTTTAATTAATTTTATTTTAACATTTTTTTTTTTTTTTTTTTTTTTTTTTAATTGGCAATTGATGTAGCTATATAATTATATTGAAATGAATTGAGTTAATTAGTTAATGTTCTTTGTTCTAAAAGTAGTTTTTTCCTTGTGTGTTCAGAATAACTTTTTATAGAAAGATTCTTAATGTTAGTTGGTAAGGCATTCCACATTTTAATGGCAACGAATGTAAAAGATCTTTGAAAGGCCGCTGTTCTATGTAAAGGAACCACAAAGTTTTGAATATTTCTAGTTCCTTGAGTGCGAGGAAAATTGGAAAAATATGATGGGCTTAAATATTCTGGTTGATTTTTTTTTATTACTCTGTATATAAATTTGTACATATGATGTTTCCTGCGATTTTCCATGTTAAGTATAGCAGCTTCATTTAGATAAGGTGTTATATGATTTCTATACGGAACCTCATATGAAAACCTGACACAAGAATTTTGTATTTTTTGAATTATTTTTTTTCGTGCGTACCGTTAAAGAATCTTCATACACAATATCACAATAGTCAAACAGTGAAATAATTAGACTCTCACACAAAAGGTATTTCTGTTTGGATGTTAGAAACTGTTTTAATTTATAGAGTTTTTTAAGACGTAAGTAAGCTGATTTTGCTTTATTTTTTACATGAGATTCGAAGGTTAGGGCATCATCGAAAGTTACGCCCAGATTTTTAGCCTCTCGAACAATTGGAATTGGGTTATTACTGATGGATATTTGTAGGTTTTGCTGGACGGCATTTCTGACAACGGCATTATTTCCTATGACTAGAATTTGCGATTTTAAAGGATTAAATTTTAGATTGTGATTTTCGGCAAAGGATTCTATGTTTTCTAAGTCCGCGAGGAAATGTTCCTGTACTGTATTAACGTTCTGGTTGTTAATGGGTATATATATTTGTGAGTCGTCTGCATATTGCTGAAGCTCTGCATATTTAACCACTTTAAACATATCCGCGACGTATATTGAAAACAGTAATGGTGACAAAATCGAACCTTGTGGAACTCCTTGTGTAATAGGCAAAAACTGGGAGGCAATCTTTTCAGCCCCCTTAGAGACTATCACTTTGCTTTGGCGGTGGTGTAAATAGCTAGTTAAAAAGTTTATCGCATTTTCCGATAATCCATAATAGTGTAATTTTGCCAGTAGCATTTTGTGATTCAAGGTGTCAAAGGCTTTACTGAAATCTAAAAGCGCCATGCATGTACAGTTTTTTTCTTCTTCATTTAGGCGAATTTTGTTCACGATGTTTACTAAACTGGTAGTAGTGCTATAATTTTTTCGAAAACCTGATTGGCAAAACGGTACTATGTTATGTTCTTCTGAAAAAGCCGATAATTGAGAAAAGATGTGTTTTTCGATTATTTTAGACACTGCTGGTAAGATACTTATCGGTCTAAAATCTTTAAATTCTACAGGATCAGCGATTTTGGGAATTGGTTTAATTACTGCTTTTTTCCATAACATTGGATATATATTTTCTAAAATACATGTATTTATTATATTAATTAGAGGTTTTATACAAAAAGGTAAACACAATTTCAGATCTTTTATAGAATAAGCGTCAACACCAATAGCATTTGATGAGATACTTGAAATAATTTTTAAGAGCTTTTCTTTGGTGATAAGATTAAATTCTAAATCTGCGTCGACAATTCTGTTATTAGTATAAAAATTTATCAAAGGCTGTGAGGTAGTGTATGGTAGATTGTTAACAGACTGAAAAAAATTGTGAATACCTGAAACATCAAGCAAATTTTCAGGTAGTTCAGTGCTGTTTTTATTCCTAGTAAGGTTTAATTTATCTGCCGCTGACCAAAACTCTTTACCCTTTTTTAATGATAATTGATTAAAATACGTTATTTTTTCTCGAGTAATTGCATGCTTAGTGTAGTTTTTTAATTGTCTATAATAATTTAGATGTGTTTCTTTTTTAGATTTTAAGTATCTGCGATGCGCGTTATCCCTTAACTTCATTAACGATTTAATGTTATTGGTTATCCATGGGGTAAAGGGTTTTTCGCGGATCTTTTTTATTCTCAACGGAATATGTTTATTTAGGTGACCAAGTATCTGAGTATTAAATATATTAATTTTTTCTTCAACGTTTTGCGAATAATAGACATTATCCCACTGTATTATTGAGCCATCAAGATAAAAATCATTTTCGTTTATATTTTTGTAGTCACGATATTTAATATGTTTTAAAAAATTATCTATTTTGGGCATATTAAAAACTGTATAAATTAGGTTGTGATCAGATAAGGATTCAGATATTCCCAATGACTTTGCTCGCAGTGATATTAATTCTTTACTTGCTATTATTACGTCAATTAGACTGGATGTATTTGTAGTGTGATTTACTCTAGTAGGCTCTGTAATACGTTGCGAAATATTGAATGTCTCCAAGATGCTAATTAATTTTTCTAAGTATACTGTTTGAATTAAAAAATCTATATTTAAATCCCCCGCTAAAATTATATAATCATAGTGGGGATATATCATTGACAAAATATCTTCCAGGTTGTCAAGGAAACATGGTATACTTCCAGAAGGAGGCCGATATATGTTTAGCAAAATATATAACTTGTTTTTTATTTTAAAACCAATGTCAACAAACTCAAAACTCTCAAACGTAAGGTTAAAATTGACTTTCAGCAGATTTAATTTTTTCTTGACATACAGTGCCACTCCACCTCCCCGGCCGTTCCTATCTTTTCTTAGCAATTTATAGCCTGGAATATATAGCGAGGCACTTTCAAAATTTGGGCTGAGCCAAGTTTCTGTAAGGCAGCATATATCGAAATCGTATTCAGACATATACTGTGTAAACTCGTCGAATCCTGTATTTATTGATCTAATATTTAAATGACCAACTGAAAAATTATTTTTGCTATCCGACAGCGCCAAGATCTCGTCATCCATCCCACAAAGCACCCTCACCCGCAACTCCCCCAAGATAGACCATGCGACCGCTGCAAAACCCATACTATTTATAACAAAAAATATACACAAAAAACATAAAAAATTAAAAATATGTATAGTGAAAAACTGCATGTTGGATAACATGTAAAGCCGCCCATAAAATTGTTATGTTTTATGTTGCATTATATTTAATAATATTTACTCACTATCAATTATCTAACAATTTCTTCCATAAAAACCATGGAACCCAAAGCAAAAATTGGCAGTATTTCTTAAAATCTATAACATCAAACATTTCTAATTTAGTTGTAATCAAAAATATAAGAAAAAAAATATATATATTGTATGCAACTTTTCAAATAATGAGCGGTTTGTGCATGTTTTTATAGGGTTATTGAGTTTAGTTGTAATGGGTATAAGTAAAAGATGTGATACTATATTTAGGGACTGAGGTGAGCTCGGTGACTTGTGGGCGTTGGCGGGGGCTGCGGGAGAGGCGGGGGCTGGTTGGTCGGTTGGGTGGTGGGTGGCGCATGACGGGTGCGATCATGGGTAACATGGACACGAGTCGGACGCTGATCGACATCTTTAATAATGAAAACAAAAATAACTTTTTATTAATGAACACTGGCTTTGACGAATTCCGCAATTATATGTCTGAATATAATTTTGACATATTTTGCCTCACAGAAACCTGGTTGAATTCGAGCTATGACAGTGTCTTATTTAACGTACCAGGATACCAATTTATAAGACAGGATAGAATGGACAGGGGTGGCGGTGTAGCACTGTATCTCAAAAATAATTTAAAATTTTCCAGGGTAAATTTTAACTTTACTTATAATGACCTTGAATATATTGCAGTATCCTTTAAAATTAAAAATAAAACAACAATTCTTTTTAATATATATCGGCCGCCCTCTGGAAGTATCCCTCTATTTTTGGATAACCTTGAAGATATACTGTCACACATAATTATTGATTATGACTATATTATCCTTGTGGGAGACTTGAATATAGATCTCTTGGAAAAAAACGCTTCTTCTGCAAGGTTTAACAACATTTTGGAAACTTTTAATGTCACAGAACGAATATCTGAACCTACAAGAATAAATCTGGATACTAATCATTCTAGTCTTATAGATGTGATAATTGCAAGTAAAACTCTGATTACTGTACAATCAGGATCACTAAATATCTCGGAGGATTTATCAGATCATAATTTAATTTTTTCACAATTTGACGCACCTAAAATAAATAATAATGAAAAATATATCACTTTTCGAAACTACAAAATGATAAATGACGATAATTTTTACAATGAGGGTTCTCTTATTCGGTGGGATGAGGTTTATTATAGTAATAATTTGGATGAAAAAACCAAAATATTTAACACACTAATCTTAAACCACATTAATAAATATGCGCCCCTTAAAACCATGAAAATTAAAGAAAAACCGTTCACTCCCTGGATAACGAGTAATATAAAGACATTAATTAAGCTAAGAGATAAAGCACATCGCAAGTATAGAAAACTCAAAACCGAAGGAAATCTACAATACTACAGACAACTTAGAAATTATACTAAGCATGCTATCATTCGAGAAAAGATTACATATTTTAATCAAATGTCATTAAAAAAAAAGGTAAAGAATTTTGGTCTAACGCAAAAAAACTCAATTTAACACATACAAACAAAACTTCTAATTTACCGGAGGATCTAACTAACGCAACAGACATTCATAATTTTTTTCAGACTACTAATAATCTACCAGATTCTACCTCCTTAGATTTGAAAAACTTTTATAAAAACAATAGAATCTCTGAAAAGCGTCTAGAATTCTGCCTTATCAATGAACTTGCCCTAATAAAAATTACTTCCACAATATCATCAAATGCGATTGGGGAAGATCAACTCTCTATAAATGACATAAAACTATGTTTGCTTTTTTGTATAAATCCTTTAATCAACATAATTAATACAAGCATCCTAGAAAATTCATATCCTTCAATTTGGAAAAAAGCTATCATTAAACCATTTGCGAAAATATCAAATCACACGGAGTTTAAAGATCTTAGGCCATTCTACCTGCAATCTCAGAAATAATCGAAAAACATATTTTTAATCAAATTTCAACTTTTGTAGACACTGAAAAGATTATTCCTGTTTGCCAATCAGGTTTTCGGAAAAATTACAGCACCTAGACTAGTTTGGTGAACATATTAAATAATATCCGCTTAAATGAGGATAGAGGAAGCAGTACATGCATGGCTCTTCTAGATTTTAGTAAAGCTTTTGATACCCTAAATCACAAAATGTTATTGGCAAAACTGCACTATTTTGGCCTATCTGAAAATTCTATTAAATTTTTATCTAGTTATCTGCATAATCGACAAAGCCGTGTGTTAGTTTGTGACGGTACGTATAGTTCCACTTCAAATTTTATGCCAGTTAATCAAGGAGTTCCCCAGGGCTCCAGTTTGTCTCCATTATTATTCTCTCTCTATGTTGCTGACATGTGTAAGTCTGTTAAATATGCTGAGCTTCAGCAGTACGCTGATGATTCTCAATTATATATACCAATTAGTACACGAAATCTAGATAAAGCTCAAGAACATTTTATAAGAGACCTTAAACAAATCGAAAAATTTGCTTAAGATCATAACCTCAAGCTCAATGCAACAAAATCTCAAATATTGGTTTTAGGCAAAAATAATATTAATATGAGAAAATATATTGAGCACAACTTACACATTCATATTAATAATAATGTCATTCCCGTTGTAATATTTGGTGTAATATTTGATAGCTCTCTATCTTTTGACTCTCATATAAAATCGAAATTAACAGCTGCGTACCTACGTTTAAAAAAATATACTATTTAAAGAGATTTTTGCCACCCAGACAAAAATATTTTTTATGTGAGGCCCTAATACTCTCGCTGTTTGATTATGGAGATACTGTATATGGCGATTCTTCATCTTTCCGAACACGAAATATGATACAAAAGGTTCAAAACTCTTGTATGAGATTCTCGTACAATATCCCTTACAGAAATCATATAACACCCTACTTAAATGAGGGTAACATTTTAAATATGTATAATCGTAGGAAACATCATATGTATACTTTCGCTCATAGAGTAATTAAAACTGGGCTACCAAGCTATTTATTTCAGAGATTTACTGCATTTAATCACACGCACAGAACTAGAAACATTCAAAATTTTGTTATGCCTCCACACAGAACTGCAGCTTTTCAGCATTCATTTGTATATGTCGCAATTAAAATGTGGAATGGTCTTGATACGGATATAAAAAATCTTTTACCAAAACAGTTTTCGAAACACATATAAAGTAAATTGTTGCAAGAGAAACTACTTGCAGCATGAAATTTTTTTGTCGGTCGCCGTCCACCCCCTGGGCTGCCTTCCGCCGTCCGCTCCGCCGTCCGCCCGCCTGTTTCTGTTTCCGTCTCGGTCTCCGCTGCCGTTGTTCACCGATAGTCCTTGGGAAGTATTCTGTTTATGGTATGATTTTTATTATTTTATTATAAGTATTATAGTCTGTTAGAAGTAGGTACATATGTTAAGATTAAAATTAAAATTTGTATGTATAATTTAATTAAACTTAGGGCTGCCTAGCATGGGTACGCCGTCTGTGGTGTACACTATGTAAACGGTTTGATAATCGAAAGGCTGTCCTTTTTGTCAAGAACATGTGATTTTTAATTTTCTCTGTGGAATTTTGTTTTTTGTTTTTGGCAAATAAAAAATTTTGAATTTGAATTGAATTTGAATTGAATTTGAATTTGAATACTGTTCGTGATATGATAATATTGTTAGGTAAGAATTTATTGATATTTGATATATATTTATAATTTTAAGCCGAATTCAAAAATATAAAATATATCGCTGTCAAATTGAAAAATTAATTCATGTCAGCCTTTTTTGTGTCATAGACTTGGTAAATGACAAAATATAAGATTTTCATTAAAACAATAATAAACAATAAAAAAATACCCTGGTTTCTGCGTTTTTTTTCTTAGATAACTCCATTACACCGCATTTCCTCAGTACTCTGTATACATATATATTCAGTTGATAAATTTAATAGACTACATGTACAAATTGAATCAAGAAGAACACTAGTAATTAGACCAAAAGATAATCCGAAACAATACCAGAGAAAATTGCATCACATATTAGGATTCAAACTGCGTCCACTGTTACATTCAATTTTAATCCAAACTTCATCCAATAGTGTAGGAATTTGCTGTAAATCGTAAAGATAAGGTGGATTGTACGTGTACGTTTCATTGATAAATCACAAAACAAATCTAGGTGATGTACTATTACAGCAGAAAAACTCGAATCTTAGTCCGCGGTTGTTGTTCGTTAGCTGATGTTAATCTACCTTTTCTTAAATGCTCTTTGCGATCATTTTATTTTTATTTAGTTAGACAATGCAGTAACTCCAGATTAAATAGAGATTGTATACATAATCTATGTGAATGAACATCAGAAACAGTAATACATAACGTTGTATCATAATTTTATAAACTTAATAATAATATTATATAATGTTTAATTTTACGTAAAAATTAAGGAAATGTATTCTTACGATGTCTCTTTATATTAAACACTTCTTTACAACCACACTAACTTTATTAAATACCCATTTCA
>JAUTXW010000478.1:0-21335 GCA_030620095.1 Kuschelorhynchus macadamiae | reverse complement strand
GTATTTATTTAATTTCCACAAGTCACAACTGAAACATCATTGCTACTATAATGCAGTGGGTTGTTTTATTTCCAGGGTGCGTATACCAATGTATTTTAATATGATTTTAACATTAATTTCAAACTGGAGTTTTAAAAATTGTAACTATTTTAACATTTTATTGTAATAGTTTTTAGTGTGTCAATTGATGTTTTATAGTTTTGTATTTATTGTAGGCCAATAATATCCTTTTGAAAAAGCTCTCTATTATACGCGAAACGTTAAGGAAATAAATAATTCTTTTTGAAGAAAATAAACCAGTACCAAAATTTTTAACAGTGTTTTTCCAAACCAATTTTCTAAAAACACTAATTATTCTTGACCACATAACATTTCAAACAGGCAGTTTTAAAAAATTAGTCAGAATATTGCACCAAATATTCCCTACAAATTCATGCTGGAAGTAACTTTTCCTTACCAAATGTTGATTCTTTGTATCGTTATAATAATTATACCTTCATTCAAAAACACCATTCCATATAAAGGTTGACTCATCAGTAAATAGACTTCCGCTACAATGCTCCGCTTATGTACACCATTTGCCAATTAATTTTGTATTGGTGATTCAGCTTTTTTTATTTTGAAATTCGTGAACTTATAACCTGGGCACCCTGTAGCGGCTTGCAAGCGGCGGGTACTATCCTGTGGATTTTCAGCAATTCAAGCATACAGATTTCCTCGTCTTGCTCAACGTAATGATTTCCAGTAAACCACTATTATTAACTGCATAAATATACCAGTTTCGCCTAATTGTGTGTACAACCTCTGACACATTGTCCAATTTGATATTGTTCTGGTGGTTTATAACTGAGAATATTGTCTTAGTGTAGCATGGTAATTGAAATATTGTCGTTCCTGAACTGTCGATTTGAATATTAATTATGAATAGGTATTGTTAATTTAAATTAACTTTAAACTAACACATTTTTTGTTTAAAAATGTTACTGATGAAAATAACTGGCTTATCTAAACTTGACAACAAAACCAATTTTTAAATATTGCTTTTCTATATCTCGGAAACGAGTGGCGATAGTAACAATAGTAATAAAAGACTTTTTATTTTTATTAAGGTATTATTGACTCAAACAGTACTTTGTGCACTCTAAAATTTCCGATTACGCTATGACTTATTATTTCTTGGACACCCTGTATAATGTTGTATTTATCAACATCAATTCAGAATAAAGCAAATACTACGTTATTAATTAAAATGCTCGCTTTTATTTATACACAGTCCCCTGCCGTTACTAGCTGAATTTTGTACCTTACTAAGCCTTGTGTTATCCTTATTTTGAACCAAAACAAAGAAAATTGCTTGTCTTAGTGCACTTAAAACACTGTACGAACTGGAGGACAAATTACAAGGATTTAGGCTTCATCTTTAAAAGCTTTGTTCTCTTTTTCCCTAACGAGGCAACATGTATTTTAACAGAGGTCTTTTTAATATTCTTGCTAAAATGTTTCGAAAGTAAAATATTTTTTTACAAACTGCCGTTCGGTATTGAATTAACACTGCTAAAAAATATGAGTGGGTGATTGATATGGTTAATTGGCAAATTACCCACCAAAATAATACAATATATTAATTTAATTGAAACTATCAAGTATTCTAAATATTCATGCGTTTCTTAGTACTTTAGCAGTTTCTTTATCCTCTAAATTTTGGGATTTTTTTCTTGAAAGAGTTGTTTTATTTTATATTTTATAATAATAATAATAAATTTCGTTTATTACCTTACCCTTATTACCCTGTTACTTTATTACTTTACATCAACAGATTTTTTTTTTGTAATAAAGAAATTTATCTTTTGAGGTAAATATCAGAATACCAAATGACGCCATTTAGAATTTTACAGCTAAATTTTGATATTTTTTAGTCATTAGCTTGACACGGTTTGAGCATTTCTTTGATTACTTGATTCATTTTTAATTATCACAATATTGGAATTTGTTAATTCCCCTGAGCATTAAAGATACCTGACCGGTCACATCTTGATAGACCAAGCAAAATTAAATTAAATTTTCGTTCATGAAGGGGTTCAAGATAACACATTTTTGTCCTTGTCAAAATGTATTTTAAAAGCTATTCGTTTTGAACTATTTAAAATCTTAAAACGATACTGAATACGATAAATTAATATTTATATCATAACCATTCTTATACTGGTAAATATTACATATACTTTCCAAAGAATTTATTAAAGTAATATTAACAATAATATATTACATTTAAATAAAATAAAATACTATTTGGAATGAAAATTGTAAAATCTGGCAAAATAATTAAGGATATGCATTGCTTATTGAGAATTAAATAGCTAACGAAATACGATATATATCCACTACCTTTAACCTTTAGTATTTGAATACTGATAAATTTTTGTGGCAGAATTTAGTTGCTGCTACTTAAAATTGGCATACTTCTCCTCTCCCTTACTCATAATTGATAAAAATAGTATCCGCTTGTGGATAGAAGAAAGGAGAGTTTGCATTTAGTAAAGGAAATGGGTTTAAAATGAAGTAACTGGTTTAGATCTATTTAGTTGAAAACGTTCAAGTAACGGGTGTGAAGTACCTACTTTTTAATATTATCTATTTACCACACGTGAATATGAAGTAATTATTTTAAAAATATTTGTATGATTTAAACGTTACACATTTAAAAGTTTCTTTTCGCAGCAGACGTAAAAAAGGCGAGGATTCCAAAAACGAAATAAAAAAGTAGGTTTGCCGTTTAAAAAATACTATGTTTGTGTCAAAACTTATTCGTCTTCAGTTCGATTATGTTTTTTTTGGCTTTTTCCAATTCTGCAGGGAAAATTATATCCGATGGCTATTTTAGTTTTTAATAGGTCAGATAATAGCTAAAAAAAGAGTTTTGTTAAATCCTTTTGCAATATGAGCCTGTACTATCTCCGCGTCGAGTATAATATAGCGACAGATTCAGTGCTACTTTTTCTTGCCTCTCTGCCTAAACAACTGCATCAACGCACAAAAGATACTTTCAGTACTTATTTCATATCTTCTCTACCAACCGTCTTTGCAATAAAATCAGATCACCAAGATTTTCAATATGTGACTTTAACTAATACAACAAGATGCGGACTTTTATTATATTATATTTTACGACATGCATGACAGAAAATTTCATTCAATTTCATTTATAAATTCAATATTTCGTTTACTACGTACAATGACAATTTATATATACACATAAAAATATCTCTTTAAATTAATATTTCCGTGAATTTTATGTTTCACATAGCCCATAAATTTTGCCAATTTCAGCCAGCAGTTGACTGAATCGATTTCCCGTTATGGAAACAATCACAGCTGGTTTAGATCTATTTAGTTAAAAGAAAATGTTGTGTTTTGGGCAAGATTGTTCCTAAGTGAAAATTGCTTTCATAAATATTTAAACAAAATAAGAAATCATAATTCTTGGGTTTAAACCGAGACATTTTCCGACGTTTTTATTGCAACTGCACGGGGAATCATCAGGGATTTTAACTGCACAAAAAAAAACACTGATTTAAACGACTCCAGCCGTTAAAGAAAATATTGCATATTGTGTGGAATAACGGATAAATCTAACTAAACATTCATATGCGTTAGCGTAGACGTACGTATACATTAAGATAGATGACGATATTGGTTCCCCTAAAATGCTGACAGACTAATTTTTTTCGACTTTTCAAAGTGTGAATGGTGCATTAAAAATTCAGTCTTATTGAATTCAGTCCATAGCAAATTATATTTCACTCCCAACTAGGCCTTGCCTCGACTTTTAGACCAATTAGAAAACAGATATAGTTTAAAAAATCGGTAAATTTCCATCCATCTTAAATTTGTACCACAACTTTACTAGTTTCTATATCACACTTAATGCTTGCAGAAAATTTGAATTTAATCTAATAGATAGTTTTTCAAGCTAAATTTTTAAATATATTTTTAAGTATTTATTTTGTTTTTCTATCTTATATTCATACCAAAATGTTACCAGTTCATTCCTATGTAACAATTTTTGTGCAAAATTTTAGGTAAAATGGATATTTTCTTTTTTTTAGTAATATTTTTTAACGTTTCACTAGGCCGGCATCTTGTTCGGGGATATTATAATAATAAAATATTACCAGGTCATCCTCAAATGACTCTTTATTTTCGACTAAAATTTGAAGACAATTTGATATGTAGTTTTTACCCAAGTAGCACTTTTATTGTCATTGTTATCACAAGTATGTTCATTGAAGTTACCGGAACTTGGTGTCGCCATGTTCTGTTTAAGCTGAGACATCGTAGTCGTTACCAAAGTGAGGAACAATTTTAGTGTAAATATTTCGTCAATAAAATGTAACTGTGACTTTGACTGTTACGTATATAGTACGAAATTGTGTAGCTCCATTTAAGTAGCCGAATTGTAATAATTTACCCTATTCGTCACTTCCTTATTTCTGTCTTTATTTAATCCGTGTTAAAAATATGTATAGTTCGTTTTAATACAAACAAAACAGTTATGGCGACTCCAAACACTCAAATCGGGAATATAGTGTAGAGCGTGTATAATACGTTATTGGTATTTGAGGTAGGATACATGCCTTTCACTAAGTTTTCTAGCTATGCTAAGGACCTACAATTAAAACGCAGGCAATTTCTCTTTCTTTCACTTTAAATCTTAAAAAATTTTGGACTTTGGTTTAAACAGTAATTTTCATTAAATATCTTACTATAAAGAGTGATTCTTTTTTTAACGTAATGTTTAATTTGTATGCATTTTTAATCTTTATTCTCACAAAAACAAACTTCATAGGTAAATATTAATAAGGGAGATGAAAATAAACAATGGCGTTCTATTGGACTTTTACTTTTAAGTTGGCTGCATTTCCTTACTGAGAAAATTACTTAACATCAAGTGTCTACGACTGCTCCCATACGCTTTTATAGTTTTGGATTCTATAAATACGCCACTGTCAGTTATACCCAGTTACACTGAAGTCTTGAACACTAAGGAGGTACGAATAAGGTTATCTACAAAGTTCCCGTTAAACCTATACTGTATACTATTACCAAGCGGTTACGATTCGCGAACAGTCTGCCGGTTCTTTAAAATTTAATGCGTTGTGTTGTAGCATGCGGAGAATTGCGGTACTTAAGTCACTACTATAATTCTGCAATCTATCATAACCATAACCCTTTGTGTCGTTTTTATTTTTTGTTTTGGGGATAATACCACGAGTGCTTAAAAATTTTCGATAATTTTTCACGAATGCGTGTTTTCTTATAATTCTAAATTTGTAGAGAAAACACGGATGAGTGGAAAATTATCTGATTAATTTTTAAGCACGAATGGTATTTAGGAGGAATATTCCACGAATCAAATAGAGGGAAACTAAGCTTTATTAACTGAGTATTAAATACATACTTATTTCAAGTGCAGAAATTTGAATTTTGTAACAAATTGAACACAAATTGAATAATAATATACTAATAAAATTATTTGTCTAAATATTGAAAAGAACTTAATATAAACCTAAATATTCAATTTTAATTATTGATTGTATAATAAAAGGTACAGTTCTGATAATTATTAACCACATTGTTGTTTTGCGACGACGTAGAAGATGCCGTCAGACCACTACTTGTACTTGTGCTGGGTGATGCTGCTACAGGAGCTGGATGCACGTGCTGTTAAGGTGGTTCTTTTCCAGGTTTCCTCATTTTTTCAATAATTTTTTTATGGTGATCTGGATCCATTTGCAAATAACTTGATAGGGATTTCGCATTCGAATGATCAGTAATTTTTATCAAGTTTTGCTCCGACACTCCGCTTTTGGCCAGCTTGGACACGGCAGTAGCTCTGAGGGAAAGGTTGGTAAATTTTTTTGTGATATTGAGGCCTGATTTCTGTGCTTGTTTTTTTTGTCCAAGTTGAAATCTCGTTTTCTCCTACTGGGCTGTTTTTGAACCATTTTCCGGAAATTTTCCAATGGGGGTTTGGCGTTAAAAATAGTCGAATGTTGGAGATACTTTTCCTTTTATCTTGTAATTCTTTATAAATTCTTACTGGGCAAAAGCTGGGACTTCTCTCTTTTCTCACCAACCACTTCGAATCGGCGAGTTTTCGGCCACCACCTTGACATGTTTTAGAAAAAACAGGGTTGTATTGAATTCTTCCTGTTTTTCCTCCGAAGTTGTCAATTTCTTCTTTGAAAAAAGTTGTTTCGGCTCTTGCACCTTCTCCTTCTCTCCAGGCTAATTCATAGGACAACAGAAAAAAACACTTCTTTTGTAAACCCTCTGGAGTTGAATCATCACAAGCTTCGATTAGATTTTTTAATTCATTGTATGTTAAGAAAACGGCCGAATCTCTGCGTTTGCCTTCAATACCTTGCAAATGTCTCCTTTTGGCATTTTTTGCGTCTCGGGCCGATTTGAATTCGATCTGGTCGAAGAGATTTATTTTAATTTTGTATTCATTGAAATACCTTTCCATCAATAATTTCGCCGTCACATTCCAAATAATTTTTACCGTGCCTTCTTTATATTCCTCCACGTTCATTTTTCGCATATTGTAGGCCCAGCTTTTCAAAATCATTGCTAGTTGCGATACTGGAGTATCTTGGTCAAACGTATAGTTTTTTTCATCGCAGAATGACATAAACTGTCTCCAGATACTCTTCTTGGATTTAACGTGGTTTCTTGGTTCGCTTCCAATTATATTTTCATCAATTTCCTCTTCTTGAACTAGCCCAAAGCGATTATTCATATTGACAACTTTTCCAAAATATTTGAAAGATACTTAAAAAAATCAGTTTCTAGGGACTCTAGCATCTCTCAGAAGCAGGTTTCATATTGTCAAGATATCATTTTTTGGTTAGGTATGTAACCACACTTAACCAGGTAAGTGGAAACACCATGTTTCCTAGACGACGTGGTATTTCCGCTATAATTTTTCGAAAACACCACCAGTCTTACGGAAAAATTTGTGTGGAATATTCCTTAAAATACCGCTTTAGGTTGTTTTGTTCAGGTATCACGTAACCAAGTTGTGATATTTTTAATTTTCTATAAGATGTGGCGTAAGCTACTTTCTTATGGTATGTGAAGCTGTTGTGAACCATTTTAATTTGTTACTTGTAGACGATAACACAACACATACACAACTAATTAATAGCTCTAGCTGTAGACCGAATGTATGTAAAAGTTCTAAAAGTTTAAATGGGGGCACCCATATTATCGTTAGTTTTTTCGCAAAATATGACTAAATTAATCTACTTTTACATTGACAACCTCTGTCAGCGTCAGTTGTAAATGTAGGGTTATGTTGAAGTTTTACTTTAATAATCTATTCAAACTATCTAGTACAAACTTACTTTTTCATTTAGATTTTTAACAAATAACAATGTTTGTGCAAGCGATTAATGGGAGTTGTCTGCCAAGTGAATTTAGTAATGTAATATGTACTGAAGAAGGCCTACAAAATAAAGTTTCTCTTATGGTAATCTTAGAGAGCTTCTGTCTCAAATTGAGGTGCTGAATGAAGTAAAAAATACACTAAGACATGAAACAATATTATCTTTTATAGCAAAATAAAACCAAAATATAATAATGGGCAATATTTAATAACTTTTCTTGGAATAAACTTAAATTTAAGACATTTACGGTCATAGTCATTTACACATTCATCACAAACAGTTTATAATTACAAGCAAAAAACAGGTGAACCAGGGTTAAATACATTTCTCTATATGACCAAGTGGCTGAGAACTTCTTATTTGAATCAATATTCATTTTAATAATCACAAAAACTAATAAAATGAGACACTAAAACAAGAAACCTCATAAGAAACCCACGTAGGCGAAAAGTAAAAAAAGCGATTTTAGTAGCAATATGGCCGAACCAATCAAAAATTGGTTACTCTATATTGTTGCCAATGTTCTTATAAAATCACCGACGAAATCTCGTACCAGCACCACGTATCTCCGGAACCTCAAGTACAACAGGTAATAGTTTACGTGTAGTAAATAATTACTATAATTCAAACTTCTAAGTTGCAACAGAAGAATAACGACTGATAATAGCCAGTTTAAAGTAGCAATAGACAATAACTTTTTCTACTCTGCAACGACTCCTTTTACTTTATAGTAATACGTTATAGGAGTACATTTGAACGTAATAGACTAGTCTCTGCAAAGTTCAAAAAGGTACTGATACTTAAAAGTTGTAATTTAGTAAACAGATTAGAAACAGTAACTTTGAATAATTACTATTATGTCACCGAAAAGAAATGACGACCTTGGAGCCAATTCCTTAAGTAGTTGCTTAGCAATAGTTATTATATAATTACTTTATATGAAAAATTACTATAAAGTGTTATTCGCAGTAACAAATACAGTGCAACCTCGATTATCCGAAATATTTATTGCAAGTCTAAAGTGTGTCATTACCTATAATTATACAGGTACAGATCTAAAATGTATAATAAAATAAACTTAAACAATAAAATAAACTTAAACTCGTATAATAATGAACATTTCACTTTTTCACGAAATATGACGTAATCTTTTTTTGAACGAGAGTATTCCTTTCCAGTTGCTTTGCCCTGTTTTGCATCTGTTCTAAAAGGAGTATGTGGTAAGACTCCTGTCCATTCTCCTTTGCCCACGCTATGCATTTATCAAAATAATTTACTGCTTCCCCGTGAGTCAAGCGTCCACTGCTAATTTCTTCTTCATTCTCCTCTTCTTCTTCCGAGTTCAAATTTTCTATGATATCACTGTCGTTCATCATTTCCACAGGATCCTCATCTCCAAGTGCCCATTTTTTAATTTCTTCATCTGTCGGAACTTCTGGCAGTTGTTTTGTAAGAGCTATTATGTCACTAATTTCAGTTCCAGTAAATTCTGATCTTTTTGTTTGGGCCAATGCAGAAAGGGGAATTAAGTCTTCAATTTCCCATTGATCTAAAATACAGGGGGGCAAAAGTTGCCGCCAAGAACTTTTTATCAGACCAGTTTTTACGTGCGGCCAAGCCGGCGCTAATTCCAACACAACATCTTTCAATGTAATTTTTTTTAGCTCTTCTGAAATGTTTCCCGACGTCTCAACAATCTTTTTCAAAAGATTTTTTCTGTAGTGGAGTTTAATTGCTTGAATTACATGTTGATCCATTGGCTGAATTAATGGAGTGCAGTTGGGCGGCAAAAACATAACAGAAATTTGGGAGTCATCACTTGCTAATTCTACTGGATGACCAGGTGCATTATCCAGAATCAAAACAGCTTTTGGTGGCAAGTTTAATTCATTCATCTTTCGACGCACGGCAGGAACAAAAGACGTATGAAACCATTCCGGGAAGATTTACCTCGTTATCCATGCCCTATTTTGTCCCTTGTAGATGACTGGAATGGTACTGCTTCCAAATGAACGTGGCTTGTTTGATTTTCCCAAAACTAACAATTTTAATTTGTGAGTACCTGCAGAATTAGAGCATGGCATAAATGTAATTCGCTCTTTATATTGTTTTCTTCCTGGTGCTGAATTTTATCCCGCATTAGCCAGTGTTTTCTGCGGAAACATTTTCCAGAAGAGGCCGCTTTCATCCGCATTGTAAATTTGATCTGCCGTAAGTTTAAGTTCTTCAATTTTCTTAAGAAGCTGGTGTTTGAAAGGCTCAACAGCCGTAGGGTCAGTAGACTTTTTCCCCTGATATGGATAATTGGCGGATACCATAACGATTTTTAAACGTTTGAAGCCAACCAGAGCTAGCCTTGAAATTGTCGTTTTTATACGTTTGTGTATAAAAAAATTTGGCTTTTTCGCAAAGGAGCTCACCAGACACAGGGGTTCCTAAAATAATTTTAGTCGTTAGGTCATAAAAACGGATACATAATGTTTTGTAAGCTAACATACCTCTAGACCTCTCCTGTAAAAACCAATTATAAACAGCCTTTTCGACATCAGGGTAGGCACTTAAATTGAGACTTCTCCGATTTTTAGAATCAGTGTCTAAGGTGGCGACATATCCAAGTATTTTCTGGCTATTTTTTTTAAATCGGATATTGTGGACTTTCCAACATTGTATTTTAAAGCCGCCCCTGTGACAGTCTCACCAGCTTGTAAACTTTTTAAAATTTTAATTTTGTCACTCAATTTTAAACAAGTACGATTTTTTTTCGGCATCGCGAACGCTAAAATCTTCAAAAACGTATGTCCAGCTCAAACACGCATCAACTCGACAGAATAACTAAGATGCGTACGTGACCGATTACACGACGCCGCGCGGCTCGCCAGTTATATATTCGATTGGTGGGGACGACGATTTTAGATCGAAGGAGCGGCGTTGTTCGGTTAATTGAGGGTTGTTCGGATAAGGGCATCAGTTTGTTCGTGTTCGGTTAACTGAATATTCGGAAAATCGCATGTTCCGATAATAGAGGTTACACTGTACACTGTGTCCCAGATTGCTTGTAATCACAGGGTTTCTCGGAAACCAGCAGAGATATAACCTTGCGGTTTTCGCGACCCTGTGTCACTTTTTCGAGAAACTTTGAATGCCGCAAACAGAATTGTGCCACATCGTTTCGTTCCCGAGATACAGGGTGAAATAGAGATTTTGCACTTTTGGGGGTGGTATCATATTTCGGACACCCTATCAGATAGAGAAAAGGTAAAAACTGCTATGGATAGATATTTTTACGTAGAATCCAGTGTTGTAGTCGCACAAATTTTTAGACAATCCGTTTTTGAGATATAGCCCAAACTTAGTATTTTTTAAATGGGACAACCTGTATTTTTTTATTCCAAAAAATTCGCCTTTTTTTTCTCTTTAAAATGATGTATCACACTATGCACTTTTGACGTAAACTAAACCTTATAAATGCTATATTAAAAGAAAAACGTAAGTTGGCCATGGAAATATGGGTAGATATTAAAAGTGTCCAGAAGCAAAATTAAACAACATAAAAAATTAATAACCATTTTTTTACTATGAAATAAATAAACTTAATAATCTTGATAAACTTAACCACAATACTAAACAAATTCTACATAACTAGAAAAACTGTTCAAAATGGCCGCCCCCCTCACGAACACATAATTGGCACACAGTGAGAAATCTTCTTAGAGCATTCATCATTATTATAGGTCTATCTTCCAATGATCTAAATGCCTGAATGGTTGCATTTTGCAGCTGCTCCATCGTATTGACTGGATTCAGGTAAATTTTGTTTTTTAAGTAAGACCAAACGAAAAAATCTAATATTGAGAGGTGTGGCGACCTAGCAGGCCACCTTACTGGTCCATTTGTACCAATCCAGCGATCGTGAAAATTTTCAAATAGAAATGGCCTTATAATTTGCGCATTGTGGGCAGGAGCACCGTCCTGCTGAAAGTAAATATTGTGCAGATTTGCTAGCGGCAAATTATCCAATAAATCAGGTAGTATTTGATTTAAAATTGCTAGATATCTATCTGCTGTTAAATTATTATTGTAAATATGGAATGTAATCTTTGTTCCCAATATAAAGCAAGCGACGCTAAACCCAAACCTTCCTTGCTGCTGACGTTCTCTTGTTAAAAATTGGTTTTCCGTATACCAGTGCCTATTATTATGCCTGTTAAAAATACCACTACAACTTATATAGGCTTCGTCGGACCATATAACCTTGCTACCGAAGTCAGGCTCATTTTGGGTTTTTTGTTACAGTTATAAAAATTTAGACGCCTTTCTGCATCTCCAGGATGCAATTGTTGTACTACAGTTACTTTATAAGGCTTATATTTATGTTTTCTTAATATCCTTTGCGTTTGTGAGTTTGACACCCCCACTGTTTCCTGAATATGCCTACATGAATTCGCGTGATTGGCCTGAATACTTGCTAATACAACAATCTCATTGTTCTCGTGATTTCGTTTATTATATGTTTTAGCCCTGTGCTTTGAGAATGATCCATCATTAATTAAATTTAATTTAATTCGGCGAAAAATTGCCTTGTGTGGCTGAGGCCTTTCTGGATATCTACGATATAAAAAAAGCTTTTGGAAATAGTCCATAATTCAAAGTGGAATTGAAAAAAAATTTTGAAAGGAGGTTCATAATAATTTAAGCGCTTGGTGCTTACCTGTTAAAATATAAATCAGATGCTTGATCACTGTTTTCATGACATTCAATAAAACAAACCATCATATCATAATTATGACTATTTTGAAAATTATTTATTTCTTCTTAATATCTATTAATTTACCTGTTAGAATTATTGGTAACTCGTATGATAAGAGGATAAACACGGCAATATTTGATATATTTAAGAAACAAATAGTTTTGATTTTTGTTTCCATGCCATATTTCCATGGCCAACTTACGTTTTTCTTTTAATATTGCGTTTATAAGGCTTAGTTTACGTCAAAAGTGCATAGTGTGATACATCATTTTAAATAGAAAAAAAAGGCAAATTTTTTGGAACCAAAAAACACAGGGTGTCCCATTTAAAAAATACTAAGTTTGGGCTATATCTCAAAAACGGTTTGTCTAAAAAAAATTTCGACTACAGCACTGGACTCTACGTAGAAATATCTATCCATAGCAGTTTTTACCTTTTCTTTATCTGACAGGGTGTCCGAATTATGATACCACCCCCAAAAGCGCAAAATTTCTATTTCACTCTATATCTTGGGAACGAAACAATCTGGCACAATTCTGTTTGCGGCATTCAAAGTTTCTCGAAAAATTGACATAGAGTCGCGAAAACCGCAAAGTTCTATCTCTGCTGGTTACCGAGAAACCCTGTGATTACAAGCAATCTGGGACACAGTGTACATATATAATACTTAAAAACGTGTAACCCAAAGTGTATAATAGGATTATTAGTAATAAATACGTAAAAACTCTCAAAAAATAGTAGTGGAAACAGTTGTAGCTACTTAAGTGTTAGCTGGGTAAGCTATGTTGAGGACTGACAGACAAACAAATCGACAGACGGACCGACGGAATTCATAAAACATTTTTTTTGCATCCAGGAACGCTAAATCTTGAAGATATGTAGAAACTGAGAGTGTTTTTTACGAATATAATAATTTTATTTAGCCGCCATTTTGATCCAGCATCTTGAATTAGGATCACAGTTTTACTAAGTATTATTAAGGCTCACTTTTGTCCCACAATCTTGGATTGGGCCCAAAATTTCACCAGTTGACTCCTACATAATACTTGAGTTTTGTGCAAAATGAGTTAGAGAAAGTAGTTTTTTGGTAATAATTTTTTAACATTTCACTAGGCCGCCATTTTGTTTTGCCATATTAGATTTTTACCAAAATATTACCAGATTATCCCTATATGATTCTTATCCTTTGACCAAAAATTTGAAGTCAATCAAGTAAGTAGCTTTTAGCTATGCCGCGTACAGCCAGATAGACAGACAAACATACACAGAACGATGCAATTGAGAAAACATGTTTTTCGGCATCTCGGAGGGTGATTTTTTCACGATTACAATTCTTCCCTTTTACGAGGGAAGTACAAACTACTTACAAATTTGCTTCCCCGTTTCACTACATACCTTGTAAAATATGATTTAATACGTATGCTTATCCCTTAAAATGTTAAAGATCTATCGGTTTTATGAAAAAGCTGACCATTTTTGAAATATTTTTTTTCTTTAGGGGGTTGTTTTACTGTTTAGGATAAAGTTATAAAACATATTTTTATATCCAAAAATATAAAAAATGACTTATTTCACAATTTTTTAAAAAAACTAAACGATTTGTGAAAAATAAATTTCGTTTTTCAGAATTTCAGGTTTTATATACGATGAACAGTTGAAAAAATGTTTTTATATACAAAAAGTTAAAGGAAATTTAAAATTGTTCTTTTAAAAACTAAACTCATCTAAAATAAACATTTTCTTTTTCGTTTTTAAAGGAATGTTTCTTGCCCCTAGATGTGAAAAGATTTTTTTTGCAAAAGAAAAAATTAATTTTATTTTTTTTTCAGACTACTGCTTCAGCTCGCCCCTCCACAGGTATGTATAGTTGAAAAAATAATGGATAAAGGAAATGGCAAAAAAACATCGGTTTGATCGTTCTCAAGTTATCGTTGGCCAAATATTTGTTTACATACAAACATCCGTACAGAAATCACATTTTTTTTTTCTAAAAATGTATTTTTCGTGATCTAGGGACTCTAAACGTCGAAGAAATCCAACTTAAAATAATTTATTAATTTTATTGATTCAAATTTCTTTAGGTGTCCTAGAAATCTTAAATCAGATCGCCGAAAAAGTTTATTATTTTTATATTTATAACACTCATAAGCAAACAATATCAATGTTGAAAAAATGAGAACAAGTAATGCAGCAAAAATTTATAGACAAACTGATTTTTGTACTTTTTATAGGCATTTTATAAAAATCAATATCGTTGGCGTTTAATGCCCGTACGGGACAACACTATAGACATTACTGTAACTGTTTGAAATTAGCCAAGCAAAAAAAAATTACAAAAGTTGTAGAAAATGAGGATATTTGTCTTTTTCTCCTTCTAACACACTTTAAAATATCGGTAAATATTTCTTGCCTGAACTCGTTATGAATTCTTTTATTAGGAATAGAGTTTCTACCTATGCTACACTTGATTTTGGGGCATAAGCAGTTTTTACGGTGACATACGTCGCCATTTTGTTTCGTCATGTTGATTCGTACCAGTTTATCCCTGTATCACATTTATTTTTTCCGCAAAACTTAAAGTCAGTTGAATAAGAATTACTTTACGTTGATTTTTTAAACATTTTATTTGGCCGCCATTTTGTTTCGCCATCGTAAATCGTACCACAAATTTACCAGTTTATCTCTATATCACACTTACTTAATTTCAGGCTGGTTTTTTAAATATTTTATGGGGCCGACATTTTGTGTTGTATTTCGATTCATACCAAAATGTTAACAGTTCATTCCGATGTAGCATTTGTTTTTTGTGCAAAATTTGAGGTAAATGGGACAATTACTTTTTTAATAATAATTTTTTTAATGTTTCACTATCTTGTTACGCCATATTGGATCTTTACCAAAATATTGGATAAGTACTTTTTAATCTATGCCGCGAACTGAACATTGTATTTAGAGGCACTAATACGCGAAGATATGTGAGAAGGTGATTTTTTCCACGATTACAAACATTTTATGTAGCCGCCATTTTGATCCGCCATCTTGAATTCGTACCACAGTTATACAAGTTGATCACTACACAAAATTTGAAAGCAATCCATTAAGTGGTTTTTTCAGGCAAATTTTTTTTATTAGGCTGCTATTTTGTTTCGCCATCTTGCATTCATACCTACATAGTCCTTTTGTGTAAAATTTAAGATACATTATAAAAATAGTCCTTAGTAATATTTTTTTAACATTTTATTAGGCCGCCATTTTGTTTCGCCATATTGGATTTTTGCCAAAATATTACCAGGTGATCCTGGTAGTATACTTGATCCATTATTGTTTTTACTTTATAGAAATGATGTTAGTTTTGTAATAAAAACATGCTCATTTCATTTGTTTGCAGCTGACACTCTAATATATTTTTATTCAAAAGATCTCAATCATATTGTAAATACAATTAATAATGAACTGAAACAACTGCAAATCTGGTTTAATACAAATTTACTCAAAGTAAATAATAAAAAGACTAAGTTTATGTTAATCGGTAATAGCAAATATCAAAATAAATTCGGGTTGATTAATCAGACCATTAAAATATTAAACAACAAATTAACATTAAATATCTGGGTTTTATAGTTGATAGGGAACATATTGTGTTTGTTATTAAAAAGATTACTAGAAATATTAATTTTCTTTCAAGGATGTCAAGATCTTTAACATATTGGTCTAGAATGATCGCCTTTATTACACGGCTACTACCTCATTTGGTTTTTCGTTCATCCATACTATACTTAGCAAACAAAAATGAAGTTAATAGGCTCCAAAAATTGTAAAACAGAGCAATGCCTATAATTCTGGGTCAAAAAACGGACACTCCTATAAGGAATATGCTAGGTCAATTGGATTGGCTTCCTGTTGAAAAATTCCTTCAATACCAGACTATGATCTTTGTATTTAAAATTATGAATGGTTTAACTCCAGAGTACCTTACAGATAAATTGATATTATTCACTCATATCCAACTAGGAACACGCACTATTTTTATCTTACTGCCAAGAATGAAAGGAGCTCTGAAAATGCTATTTTCGGGGGGCCTAGTAAGTTTTAACTTTTTACCATTAGAATTAAAAAATATAAAAACCCTTAAGAAATCATGGTTCTTGGGATCGCCTTCGATTGCACGAGGCATCTTCAGGGATCTTTACTCCACGAGATCTGAACACTGAATGAGTTCGAAGAGATTTAGGCGGTCTTTTATACCCGACTTGTGCTCGCCGAACCGTGACCCTGTGTTAAGATCGGTTTCCATGTGTGATGTAGACCGTAATCCGTATCTCTATTGAAATTTTTTGTATGTTTAAATATTTCATTTATGAAATGGCCAGTGTTATGCTGGTGTTCAACTACAGCAGATTGAACAATTTGTTTCTTTTTAATACATCGTTCATGTTCCTTAAGTCTAGTTGATATTGAGCGTCCTGTTTCTCCCACATACCCTTGTCCACAGAAGCAAGGAATTTTATATATATTGTATGTAGGGAAGAACAACACTACCTAATGGTGGCTCTTTATCATTATCTTCATTGCAATAGCCATTTCCCCTGAGAGCTTCGGTCAGTTTCGATGTTTCCGATATTAAAGAATCTTGATCAGAAATCGAAATAGCTCTGAATACTAGTGAGTTAATAACCGATTTCTTTTGTGCTGGATGGTGATGAGAATTTCGATTAAGTATCTATTTGTATGCGTCGGTTTTCTATACACAGAATGTCCTAATGTACCATTTTCTTTCCTTTGAACACATACATCTAGAAAGGGAATTGTTCCATTAGATTCAATTTCCATCGTGAATTTGATATTATGATGTTGCTGATTAAGGTGGTCCAGAAATATGAGGAGATTATCCTGTCCATGAGGCCAAACAACAAAAGTATCATCTACATATCTAAACCAGTGCTTCGGTTTTAGTGGAGCAGATGTTAGAGCAATATCCTCAAAGGCTTCCATAAAGATATTCGCTACTACAGGTGATAGAGGAGATCCCGTAGCTGCCCCTCAAGTTTGTTCATAAAAAGTTCCTTGAAAAATGAAATAAGTAGATGTAAGACAAGCTTCCACTAGGTCTATTAAGTTCTTATCAAGATTATTGTTATCTAGTATGTCTGATATAATGGAAATTGAGTCGTTAACCGGAACATTTGTGTAAAGTGATTCTGCATCGAAACTGACCAAAATATCTTCGGGATCCAACTGGATTGTCTTGAGTTTTTCAACGAAATGTGCAGAGTTTTTAATAAAAGAATCTGTTTTTCCAGTAAATGGATTAAGAAAATTTGAAAGATATTTACCTAGTTTGTATGTGGGCGAGTCTTTTGCACTGACGATCGGTCGAAGTGGTACTTTGTCCTTGTGTATCTTCGGAAGACCGTAGAACCTGGGAGTCTTGGAGCTGCTTGGTTTTAATGATTTTTTCTCCGCTGGTGGTAGACTGGATGTCTTGATTAAATTGGTAATGCGTCTTTCTATTCTACTTGCGGGGTCTGCCTGCGTAACCTTATAGGTGTTGTTGTCCACATATTCTGTTCTGTCCATGACGACTGTGGCGTTGCCTTTATCTGCTGGAAGTACCAGAATGTTTGCGTTTTCGTTTAAGGTCTTCATTGCTGTTTTTTCGGCTGCGGAGAGGTTCGACTTCGGTGGTTTTGAGTTTTTAATGATCTTCGCTGTCTCCTATCTGACTTCATCGGCTTGTTCCACTGGTAATCTTCTGATTGCTGCTTCAGCAGAAGATACTATGTCTTCTACGAGAATGCTACTCGGTGCTATTGCGAAGTTTTGGCCCTTGGAAAGGACGGAAAGTTCTGCTTCGGATAACGGCTTCGATGACAGGTTGATAACCCTTAGTCTACTTAAAACCAAACTGAAACAGTATTTAAAGGGAGAATAATACAAAACTAGGTGTTGTTGTTTTATACTTTTTATTAATAATAGTTAGGGACTTGAATTTTGTTGAAAAATAGTGTCTACTCATTTAGATTAGTTTAATTCATTTTTGCAGTTCTATATTTTATATTGAGATTGACTATAAATGTATTTGTAAATTGATGTATTAGCCAAGCGCGAAATAAAGGATTATTATTATTATTATCTCCATATGACCCCTGAATTATATACCAAAATTTGAAGTAAATCGGATAAGTAATTTATTAGCTATGCCGCGAACAGACAGATCGACGGACAGACAGGCACACAGACGGACCGATGGAATTAAGAAAACATTTATCTAGGGACCCTGAAACGTAAAGATCTGAAAAAATCTCGGAGGGTGATCTTTTCACGATTACAATACAGGAAAGTAAAACATATTCAAACCAAATTCATATCTCCATTTTAAAAGATGACAGTTAAGCACAATTTATTTATTTTTTGAAATAATGTATGTGTTTTCAATCAGGAGGCTTAAGAAAGAAAATGCTTAAGGGTTTGTAAAGAAGTTATAATTGAATTTTTGCATTAGTAGCATATAAATTAAACTACAAAATGGTATCTTGTGTTTTGGCGATGAAGTTATTTTCTTACATATGTTCGTCTGCATCCTTGAATAATATTAACAAGTAATTTCGACGCCTATACGTATTTCAGGCAATTTGCGCCCCAAATTAACAAACACGTTCTCTGTTGCCGTCGTGTTGTATTAACTAATCCTTTTCTTTAAATCAGTTTTCGTCTGGCTAATTTCGAGCCCTAACAACGAGGCAAAGGTTTAAATAGATTTCGCACCGTAGTATAGAGGGTTTTGAACGAAATAAGACTTATAATTGGGTGCCTTTTCGCGGAAACCCCAACTTGATATTTCAAAGGTATTCTAAATAATCCCGAAGCAGTTTTCATTAAGTTGTCGTACAACTAATCTAGCCGAGAAACTTTGTAGCAAGACCTGAGAACTGCGTCGGAGTTAATAGGTTTATTTATATAAATGCAGAGGCTTCTACAGTGTGTCCCAAGTTTCACGAAGCCAGTCTAATTTGAGGTGGCTGTTATCATAGTAGAAATAAATTAGTAGGTCCACTCTTCGACAAATTTTTTGATCTATTTACAAAACATCTTCTAAAATGTAATTTTTGAAATAGGAAACCATTAATTTAGTTTATATTAAAAATGCTAAAATATTATCTTTATTATCAAGCCCATAATAAATGCGGCCTTGACTCAGCCACAATAGAATATCGAATAGAACATATGCGGGCCGCTAACTTCTCTGCAGCCAAGTCCTGTATGCTTGATTTCCTGTGAATCGAGCCAGAGGTTATTGAACTTTCCACCGGCTGTTTGCAATTTTTGCATTTCAGTCGCGTGGTTTAAGTGGTGGCGGACGCTATCGTTGGAGTAGGTTCTTTGTTTGAACGGCTATCCGTGTGTTGTGTGATACGTACGTCGCGTCGTGTATGGTGCGATATGGAAGACAATAATAGGACGTGGATATGCAAATACCGTCAACTTCGGCTGTCGGTAATAACGTTGAAAATGTTCGAGAATTTAGTAAGAAGAGTGTGTGTGAATGTGTGGTGTGTGTCTTAATAATAAAGGGATTTTCAACATTAAACTTCGCTGATAAGCTTCAAATAATTTCCAACGGAAGGGCAAAACCGCCTATGAAAAATTTAACCACAAAAATGAAAAACTGTATTAGACATTTTTATCCGGAAAAACAATACGAACGATTTAAATGGCTAACAGGTTGTGAAAATATAAGTAAATTATTTTGTTGGCCATGTTTACTTTTTGAAAATGAAAACGGTCTCTGGAGTAAAACTGGTTTTTCTGATTTAAACAATTTCCATGAAGCTGTAAAAAGACACATTATGTCCAAAGCGCATTTACAGGCCGTCATAAAAGAAAAACTATTCGGCAAAACCAGAATTGAACACGCCCTTAATAAACAGTTGGAAATTAGTCACCGCCAACACAATGAACTAGTCAATCAAAATAGGTAAATATTAAGAAGACTTATCGAAGTTGTTTGTTTTCTCGTACAGCACGAATTGGGATTTAGAGGTAATGACGAAACAAGGGTTTCTTCAAATAGAGGAAATTTTCAAGATTTGCTTAGTTTGATGGCTAAATATGATGATTGCTTAAAAAATCATTTAGAGCAGTCTAGCGTTTTTCGCGGAACGTCGAAACAGACGGAAGTATTCAAGAGCCATTTTTAGGTGTTAAGAATGTGTCCGAAAATCGTAAAGCAGATGCAGTATATACCGAAGTTTATAAGGTTACTAAAGAAATTAGTACAGAAAAAAATTAGTTGCGCAAAGCTATGATGGAGCTGCATTGATGGCAGGACAATTAGGGGGTATGCAAGCTAAAGTTCGAGAAACCTCCCGAAGTGCTGTGTTTGTCCATTGTTTTGCTCGTAAATTAAATTTAGTTTTATCCCAGTCCATCAATCACATTAAAGAGTGTAAAGTATTTTTCGTTACTTTAAGTGGCATGGCTGCTTTTTTTCCAAGTCAACAAAACGTACACAAGCTTTGAACTCCATTGTCTACAAACGATTGCCCAAAGTAGCTCCTACTAGGTGGAACTATAATGGAAGACAGAAAATAATGAAACGTGGGACTCAGAAGCAATAAATAGTTCGAGGAGGTTTGTGGACTGTTTGAAACTGTTGTGTGACTGTTGAAAATTATTTGTTGAACATATTTTCAGAAATATTTCCATTCTCGGACAATATTTTTAATATATTACAAACTAAAACGAATGATATTGCTTTTTGCCTAAAAAAAGTGGATGATTTTAAGTCCATGTTAAGCTAAAAAAGAGATGATGACCTATTTTGGGAGAAAACGACGACGTTAAATGTAGAGCCACAAGCCAAGCGTCTTCGAAAAGGCAAGGTGGGAGATGTTCAAACATCATACATACGCCTCTTTTATGAAATAATCGATCAAATTCAGCAACAAATAAACTATAGGTTTAAATGATTTTAAATTCCTCGAGCTCTGCAATTTTGATGCATTTAAAGGAAAAACTTTTCCAGAAGATGCGTTTAAATCTCTTCTTCTTCATTATGGCCAGTTCATTGCCCAAGTGTTACTGCGATCTGAACTAAAAGTGATTTACAAAACTGATGACATTAGCGCAAAAGATAA
>JAUTXW010000477.1:20000-21145 GCA_030620095.1 Kuschelorhynchus macadamiae | reverse complement strand
GAGTTACAGGCCTCGTGAATGTCCAAGAAGGAAGAACTGGACAGATGATTTTTGATTTTAGAAACAAACTTAGCCGTAAGATTTTTAAATTTAGAGATTAAGATAACACACGGAAGTGTTGAAAGAATGGAAAAGGCACTTAGCACATATCGACTGAGAATAGAGGAAAATATACCTATAAACATTCATCTTGAGTTTTTCCGGAGACAAAATATAGTGTATAACCAGGCTTTTTACAAGACAAAAAGCAACAATCTTAAAAAGATTGACGAACTTAAATCAAATAAATTAAATCGCATTAAAATTAAGGACTGTTGGTTCAAAAATCTTACACCTGTCGTTTTTCCAACAGAAGCAAAAAATCTGCTATCGTTGGGCCCAGTTTTATCTCCCCGTTTCCAAAAAGGACATCTCGAGTCCCACATATTTTAGCAGACGTTGAATTAACAATATCACACGTAGACAATATGCGTGAAAAAAATATTTACAGTGCACAGGCGGCCAATGTCATCACCAATTATTTTCATACAGAAGAGGTTACTTTCTCAGAGACAACTAAATGGTATAATAAAACCAAGATTTTTTTAAAACAACACCCAGATATCTACGTTACGAGATCTGAGCAAAGGCAACGTCACGGTCGCAATTTACAAAGACAATCTTCGACTGGCTTATGTTCCTTTCTTCGTGACGAAGTTTATTAAAAAAATTCCACGCGATCCTAGTCTACAAATCAACAAAAAGCCAACCAAATAATTTCAAAATTGAAAAAATCAAAACAACTATCGGACGCTACTGCGAAAAATTGATGATTTATAACTCTACTTTTACCCCAAGTTTTACGGTTTGCCAAAAACACATAAACCACAATTTCTCTTAGACCAATAATATCCTCCATAGATTCCCCAACTGCTCAACTAGCTGGTTTTATTACAGAGGTTTTAAACACTGCATACGATTATAATAACGAATACTACATAGCAGACTCTTTTAATTTTGCAAATTTTATTAACGAGTTTCAGCTACCGGAAAATTACCACATTATAAGCTTAGATGTTACGTCTTTATTTTCCAATATCCATTAAGAATTAGTCAAAGTTAGTATTAAAAAAAATCATACAAATCAAAAATCACTGTTCTTTAAA
>JAUTXW010000477.1:0-15000 GCA_030620095.1 Kuschelorhynchus macadamiae | reverse complement strand
GATGCAATTTAAAACAGAATTAGTAAGGCACAAGCATATAGACAATTAGAATATGTCTAGAAATTCGATATACAAACAAAATTTAATTTTTAACACAAACGTAAAATCTATGCATCTATATGCCTGTGAAACGCGGAAAATAACAGAAGGACTAACAACAAAACTGCAGGTATTTGTGAACGGCTGTCTCAGAAGAATATTACACATTTTTTGGGCAAATATCAACCGAACCGAAGAACGGCTCCACCTCGCCAGCCAAAAAGAGGTTAGGTTAGGTTAGGTAAGGAGATCCTACACAGAAAGTGAAGCTGGATAGGGCACACACTACGAAGACCAAACAAAGATCCCCGCAAAAATCGCCCTAGAGTGGAATTCTAGGCAAATGTAGAGTAGGCTGCCCCGTCCATACCTGAAGAAGAACAATACAGATTGAACTGAGCAGAATAGGAAAATCCTGTGGAATAATCAAAAACATCGCCCAAAATCGAACTCGCTGGCGAGTCTTTATTGGGGCCCTAAGCACCGCGTAGTTTATGTGAAACATTTCTTTTATACTTAATTAATTTCAGTTTCCGAAAATTCGTGTTTTCCATTTTTGTTTCGTGTTTGTGTAAAGCAATTGAGGCATTTTTTGTATATTTAGGACCATTTAGAGGGTTTTCGAAATTCTGCGTTGTCATATCAATATAATTTTTAATATAATTTATCCACAGTACTGAATAATTATCTTTTGATTTTGGGGATTTTAGTGAAATATAATAATTTTTTAAGCCTTAATATTAATAATTACGAATGTATCATAAAAAAAACAATTTTTATCTACAGCAATATATATATATATATATATATATATATATATATATATATATATATATATATATATATATATATATATAAACTGACACTATCTTATTTTTCTTTTTGGTTAAAATAAATCCTCTTCAAAAAGTTTTTGATCAAAAGCGAAACGTAGAGTGAAATTTAACCATCGCTGTTTTCATTACATGAACATATACGCAAGAAAGAAAATAAACATTATGAAGAAAAGTTTTGGGGAAACTTTTTTATTTGTGGATTTAGGTTAAAAAGGAATTCTTTAGAAAAATACCTGCTTAGACTAAAACACTGGAAAACAATGAAAATGAAGAACTTTTCAACGTAGCTAATACAAGGACCTTGGACATTTTGACAATTGAAGAAGATAAGAATATTCCGCTATGTCAAAGAGAGAATCGCTCAAAGAAAATTGTAAGTTTTGATAAAAAACACGCAAATAGCAAAGTGGCTAAACTACAAGACAGAGCAGAGCGAATGAAACGCTTAGAGAAGAGGCAAGTGTTAAACGGTTAACCAAAAAAATGCATTCTTGAATCTTCTATGCGCAGAAGCAGCGGCGAGAGCTTTTTAGTTTCACCAAAACCAGGTATTTCTACTGAATCACCATCACCAAAACACATCAGAAAAAAGTTATGATGGTTCGTTTAGCTGTAAACCTTAATCTTAGGTCAGCGCTTGCCCCCCCCCATGAAAAATGCAAATATCGTATATTACAGGCCGCACCTACAAATATTTAAAATAATTGGTTAAAAATAACGTACTATGTTGTAATCCTTTGCTATTTACTCATCTAAAACATGAAATTTGCAAGTTTTTAGAGCATAAATATATAAAATGACTTTTTACCTAGTCTATGCATCGTGAGAATTCCTCCTTCGCCATATCCTTCAGAAATTACTTCCTTATGACCGCTTTCAATCAGTTCTGCCATTTTATATTTCGATTGTACCATGTCTGACTCTAAAACTTTTATCTTTTCTAATAGCTCATCTACCTGACCTTCTAACGACTCTCTTGTTCTTTCAAGCGATGTAATGATTTCAAAGGAATCAATAAGTTCCTGCTTCAACCTGGAATAGGAGATATCTAAGTAAAAACTGCTACTAAATACCGCCAATCCAATATAACACAAACATCAAGCCATTCTGTTTGTAATTAATCACATTTTAACAAAGCTAGAAAATATTTTATAATAAAAATACTTTATCACCACACATTATTTCCAATCAATAGAGTTCCAAAATCGAAATATTATCAAAAGACGACCTCTCATTTTCTTCATATACCTACATATTTAATATGACCCTTTCAGCATTCTATTAGATGCGTATTATTATCTTGCAAATGTGGAATATTTTGTTACAAAAGGTATAACACTGGTTCTTGATCACGATACAATCACGGATATTGGGAATATGCCTTGGCAAATTGAAATTACTGCGCGACGTTTCGCTTTTATTCGCACTAGGCATCTCGTCGGTTAATAATTCCAATTTGACACGATTTAATCCCAAGAACTATGATTTCTTAACAGTGGCGCACTAAGAGTGTTTGATGCCTGCAGTCTTGGCTTTCATATAGCACAATATTCCCCCACAATATTGGGCCCCCTAGACACTTGCGGGCCGGGGGCAGATATTTCCATACTTACGCGTTCTGGAACAAAGTCTATTTCATATTTCATGCATCCTTCTACAGGGTGGCGCATTCTTTGCAGTTTGTCCATTCTCGTCTCGTATGATACGGTTGATAAAAAAATAACTGTTCTCCCTCATTGTTTCAATCAAAGGACTCTCACATTTACAGAAAATGGCTTTCAGTGGTTTTTTTTCTAATTTTTGATTTTGATTTGACCAGATTTTTAGATATACGGTATTAGGTATAGAAAGCTTTACAATAGTTGTTTGTTAAAGCAGTGGCGGAGCAATAGTTCCGTTTAATATCAAAAAGATGAAAATTTAAAAAATTAAAAAATCTATCAATTCTGCATATTTACTCGACCAACAACGAGATGTTTCTGTTTTGTATATGCTTGAGACTAAGGCCGGTTTCTGGAAAAATATGTAGAAAGTAAAAAAACATGGTAATTGATAACAGTTTAGCACAACTGGCTATTCTAGAAAGCTGGTAAGTGGGAAATTATTATAAAAATACATTTGCTAGCCAAGCTTTTACGAGGAAAGTATTTTAATAAAGATTAATAAATTGTGGCGTTAAATTTTAAATTACATTTTACAGAAATGACTTACTAAAGAAAACACTTGTATTTTTTATGTTTGTTCGCGCATAGTGTCTAAACGGCTTGGCCGATTTTGATGAGTCAAAATTGTGTTCAACCGTATTTTTATAATAATAATATTCACCAAACACAGGTATAAGGGCGATAAAGGCAGCGAGTTTTATAATCAAATTTATATTTTTCTAAATACTTTTTGTTTTTGCGCCATGATGGAAGTGATTGAGAGTTTCGATACTTTTGCGTTCCTTTCGATTTCAATCCGCAAGTGCATCGAGTCCGACGGATTCGTTCCTCGGAACGATGTATTCTACTGATCTGATGCAAGATCCACTCAAGGTTCTTGGAAAAGGCAGCCGCAGCACTGCACGCAAAATAGATTGGTTTATGTGATTATAAAGGGTTGGGATGGAAATTAGAGAGGGTATTTGCCGCTTTTGTCAATAAATAATAAAAAAAACAAAAATAAAATTAAACCACTGTCATGTCAACGTATTTAATATATTAAAATAAGATAATAGATATCAAAAATTCTTCTTATTAAATAGGTAACAAAAATAGGTAAGTTCTTAAATAAAGTGTAACAAAAATTAGAATTTATTTAGAAGAAAACTAATGACGCTAATAACGACATTAATGTATTGAATATAATATTAGAATATGACAACAGAAAACAAAAAAATATAGCTAACAAAAATATGTAACTTTTTACATGAAACAAAGCTAAAAACTCTACATGAGGAAAATTAATACAGCTACGTTTTAAAGTTCAAGGTTTTAAAACAAGTAAATTGGAACTACTTCTGCGCTCATTATAAATTTGACCGGATTTTGAGAACATCCTTTCACAGAGTGGACTTTTCATGACTTCATACAGATTGGGAAAAGTAAATTTTCTCTCTTCCCACCATATTAGTGAATCGCAGTTCCTTTTAATATCCGCTCTTCCAAATATGTGTCCACTTCAATAATCGCAGAGGCGTGAGGACTGATATCTACTTGTAATTTATTTTCATTTACCTGAAAATTAAAATTTTCATATTTAATGATGTATTAACAAAATAATAAAGCTGCTGTCACTCATACCTCTCAATCAAAATCGCTCCACAAGTCACTGGTCTTCTTATTAGATTTAGAAACATTTTCGCAGACTGCAGTCATTTTTCTTCCAATTCGGTCGTATGCATTTTTGTAGGCGAATTCCTTTTTAAATCCATATTTCTTAAATAGGGGGTCCAGCAATGTAGAATCGGCCCAGATTCAAGTACTTCCTTCGAAATTTCCACACGCATGTTATATATCTCAATCTCAATAAGACTCTGACCCGACCTTGTTACTGTCAAATCTGACTCTAACTTAGAAATATGATTTAGTAATAATCTGCTAAATAATATCACCTTCGAAACAGTTACCGCTTATCGCTTACAGTTTAACCGCGCTTAATTCTTCGGTAACGTCTTTAAATGGTTTTAAAATTTTAAATTTTATATTTTAATTAAAAAAAAAACACCAATCAAAGATCTTAAAATCTTGGGCAGTCAGGGTTTCAGTACAATTCGTAATCGCAATAGCTGATAGCAAGGGGTCCTTTATTCTTGATATTCTTTCCAACATCTCGTACGTTGAATTCAACTTTGTTATTACGTCATTCTTGAGCTTTAGCTCAGGATAATCCATTTGTTTTTGTAAGCTTTTTAGTTTAGTGGCTGCAACAGGACTACGCCTAAAAAATTCTACTACAGATTTAGCTTTATTTCGGGACATGTTTATTTCTTGTAGACCAGTTTGTAATATTAACTTCAGGCTGTAAGCAAAGCACCCGCTGTGCACCATGTGGAAGATACGTTGCGAATAACAGCTTTAATGTTTATTATTATATAGCATTATCCGTAACTACCCCGCATATCTTTTCTAAAATCTGCCATTCGATCAATAGATTTTTAATCAATGTCGCCAAGTTAACTGATGTATGTGTCTCATCAGTTTTATCCAAGTTAACTGATGTATGTGTCTCATCAATTTTATAACAGCCTTATACGCCATTCGAATCAATGAAATGTGCTGTTAATGACTGATAAGATTCATGATTAAACGATGTCTGTGGTGCAAGCAACGTAATTTGCTGTTGACAGGCATTCCTCTACAGCTTCTCTTATTTTAGCGTATAATTGCTGAAGAAACACATTTGACACCGTTTTCCGTGATGGTAGAAAATAGTTTGGATTTAGCATATTTAAAAAAATGCGAAATTGTTTATCTTCCACCAAACTGAATGGTTGCAATCATAATTGTTAATTAATCTTCAAATTTTTTTGAACTATGCAAACGCAGCGGCCGCCTCATGAAGTTAGATAACATTGATTGGCATTTTCTTTTTGGATTTGAATTGGAGTCTTCTAATTTATTGTTATCATTGATGGCAATGTTTTTAGTAAATGTCGTAGAGGTAGAGGTAGATTCACCGTCAGTATCTTCAGTTTCGTTATTGGTAGATGTAGAGACACCAATCCTAGACGCTGCTGAACAAAACCTAAGAGTGAACTCAAAATCAGAGCGAAAACGCAGCACATTCAAATTAAACGCGTCACGAGCTCACGAAATACTAAATGAAAAGGTCATGTAACGTCACGTCAGCATTGAACAACTGCGACGTGACGCAATGCCGATGCATTCGTGCCAGTGTTGCCAATTGTTAACTAAAACTGTAACCCGCCTGAACCTTGAATTCCATTTGTTTTCCCGATATTCGATCCTCGGAACAACTCTGAGTCCGGCCGGATCGACACACCACTGGTTTTTCGATATTCTACTCTCGCGCCTCGATTCCACACGTTGACCGTTATATGAGGAAACAAATATTATGCAGTGGACCATTTGTTAAGCCTGATTTTTACAATAAAACTCGTACAGATAAAACTAAAAGGATGAAATAAAAATTTTTATAAAAAAATTAAACCGATTTCAAAAAAAATGCACTATAAAGTGAAAAATAACATTTGAAGTGACAAGTGAAAATCGGCGCTAAACTTATTCTGTATCATGTATTTAGTCAATTTGGTGTTTTGATGTCTAATATTACGCGTATAAGGCCTTACTGTCTGTATTAGTTTGGAGCAGACTTCACGGAGTAAAATTTTCAAAGTGGAATAAAATATTGTGAATAAATAAATAAGAATAAGTTTTGCGCCGATTTCACGTAGTATAGTTTTCAAGGTGGAATAAAATTTTGTAGGTATGCCTAGCAAATAACACTAAAAATATAGGTCCTATTCGTTATATTACTTATTAACAATATATTTTATATTTTCGTGGTGCTAACACATAATTATCAGATGCATTTGTGTAAGAACTTAAAGGATCATCTATTACTAAAAAAGTAAACTCCAATGAAATTAGATATTGCGTATAATTTTCATAAGATTTTTTCCTCATAATTCGCCAACCCAACTATTGGTTTAATTTTAAGAAATAAAAGTTATAGGGCTTATAGAAAGGTGTTATAGAAATTTATTATTTATGCATATATGATATCTCAAAAATGCGTGGTAGACCCAACTTACAATTTTTTTTAAATATAACACTAACTTTTATTAAATACTTTGTGCAACACAACTAATCGACTTTACTCTAACACATCTATTATAAGACTAATCCCAATTCGGTGTCGTCCCTTTCCTTATATATCCATTAAGAATAAACTAAAATCTTCTAAAATACCGTCGGGAACTAACTGAAATCTTCTGAAACGTTTGATGCCTCATTTGGGGACTGTCACACTACAACTTTTTAATTCTCATCGTTCCGATCAGCTTAGCCATGATATCTCGTCAGTCTCCAAGTGTACCACCTCCATTTTTCTTTTCAGATTTTTCTGTATCCGATAAACCAAGTTATTAATCCTCTTGGTTATTCGGTATAGTCCTTCCCAGTGTTGACAGGTTTGGGGATAACCTTTTTATCTTACAGCCAAACCAGTTGACAACTTATGGGTTATGTTTGTATTCAGGTACGAGAATGACAGATGATACTAAAAAAAAACCTCATTTGCAAATTTTAGAAGCTCATATACAGGGCGATTCGAGAGCTCTAAATCAGGGGCATCTCAAAAATTAAAATTTTTGTTTAAGGAGATATTTTCAAAATTCAGAATATGAAATATAAAGTTAAAATACACTGTTTCTGAAAGTTTGAGTCAAATCAGACACAAAAAATTTTTTACAGCCCAAAATCAAGATCGATAATCAACTAAAAACCAAACAAAAAGGCATAATTTTACATAAGCTTCATTCTGAATCCTAGCATGACCTTTTGGACAACTTTAATTTTGCATTTAATTGAATTTTTTGAAAAATTAACTTTTTATTTTCAGTCATTACGTCTCATTGAAAATGAAGTGATAAAAATAAAATTTATTTAAAAAAATGCACATTAACTAAACACATCCCTGATTTTTAGGAATTTTTTTCATTTTTTGGGACTGCTTCAATATTTAAACTAGTACTTTCACTCCGGCATCAAAAGAAAGGGAAAAATAAGTACTCCCTTTTATCTAGAATAACATTTTATCAAATTCTCAACGGAAAACATAATTTTGGTCAATTCTCATTTTTTCCGAAGAACGTGGGTACGCGTCAAAATAAAAGTTTTAAGGCTACACGATTAAATAATGCTATCTGTGGACTAAATAGACTAAGTACTATCCGTGGACTAATAGACCTGGTGGTTTTTAACAGAATTTAGTGTCATCATAACCAAGTATGCACACAGTATGCAGGGGTATTCATAAAAACAGAAGAAGTTTTAAGTAGTAATTTAAATTTTCGCGAAGAAGCTAGCTAGTCTGTCTTACGTATTCGAAAGCTACTTAAATGTTATTTAACCCTATTTGTGCTTACCCAATTTTCCGAATCTTTTGCAAATGTTTTAAAATATCCAGGTAGTGCTTTAATTTCCCTTTAAAGTGTTTGAAAAATTTCCGAGCTTTTATTTTTTAACCTTCAGCAGTGTTAACTTTGACTTACAATTTTTCTTACTAATAAACTTAATTTTTCAAAAATTTTAAATTTCATTTCAAAACATTTACTTTAATGAACATCTAAATATTTTTGTAACTTGTTAGTGATAATATTTTGTGGAATATTTTTTAATAATTCTAACTGAACTTAACTGATCAAATATTTATCGGCAAACATTATTGTTATCTGATAATGTCTTTCTGAGTTCGCGACCCTTTTATTTATTGATCTGCTTAAACTTATTGTTGCTTTTCATAAATAATATTTGCTAATATTTAACTCTTAAACCTGAACGAATTTTTTAATATTTAACTTGTAACTTAAATATTTTTTATTAAATTGCGAGCTATATATTTTAACTTTTGAATTTAAACATATCTAAAGTCATTGTTTTTTGAAAGCATAAATATTTTAGTTTAAGCTATAAGTGATTATTTTAATTTGTTAATAACAATTTAAAAACTTTTAAGTTCTACCTTAAATGAGTTGAACTTCTTATTCGAGGGCTTAATTGGATAGTCCTTAGAATTATTTATCAGGTAAAACTTGTGATATATAACTGAATGTACTGAGTGTTTCCCCATATTAGGGCATGTATAAATATAAGATAGAATTTAAGGTGTTATCCTATCAGACTAATTGGCTCGCACAGCTACTGAAACTTACGATCTCTCTTAACAGTAGAGGTTCGTCTGGAGTAAGTGCATTAGAAACCGGTGCAATTATTAATAACTATTGAATGTTTAAATTTTATTTTATTTGACTGGTGCATGGTAAATAATGTGCATGTATATGTGGTATTTTGTGACTACCATATTTCAAACAATTTCACAAACTAACATTTTCGAGGCTGGTGGTATGTCGCGGTGGAATAAGATTTTTCTATTTGTTTATTAATTTGTTTAAACAAAATTTTTATGGTTGCTAATTTTTGTAAAGCGTTTAAACACTTTGTTGACAGTCAATGTCTTTCGTTTGTAAAATTATTTTGATAGTAACTTCAGGCAAAAATTTGTTTCTTAATTAAAAGTAAACTTTTGGACTTTTTGCCAAATACAAACAGCTGATTGCTGTCTGACGTAGTAATTAGTATATACTTTCGTCTTTGAAAAATCAAAATTACTAGATAACCCCCGAATGGAATTATCCTTTTTATAACGTTTTGTTGAAAAAAGAGGAAATAGATTCCCGCCAAAAACAATAAAAAATTCAAAACTTAAAAAGATCCATTTGGACAGTTGTCAAAACATTAAAAAAAAATTGTGTTGTCTTCAGGACATTTTTGTAGAAATTTTATTTAAACGCAAAGCGATTGTTAGTAAGTTTTGCGCTTTACAAAGACATTGAATATAAACTTTTACTTAGTGGAATAAACTTTTTCTAACTGTGGTGAAAAATCAACTTAAATAAAAGTCAGTGAAGTGCAATAAACTTTCAAAATTTCAAACATAAACTAAACTGCAAGTTCCTTGAAAGAGTATACGCCAAGCTTTTAGAAAGCAAACCACTTGTGTGTTAAAAACTTTAACAAAAAATCATTTTGACAAACAAAAATCTTTTTTGGCTTTTTCGCAACTGAATAAAAATATTTACCTTTAAATCGATTGAAGCAAATATTTAATAAAATTACATATCTCAACATGTAAACTAGTCTGTCTACAGAATGTTTCGATACATAATATAAACAATATTATTTAAGCAAGCATAAGAAATTATATCATTTACCTTAAGTTTTTATAGACACATAGTAGTTGTACAAATACTTTCATCCTATCGGGACTCATCAGTGCGCCGATCGTAAGAGAGAAACATTAAATAATAGAAAAGAATTGATTTCAAAATTTTTAAAATATGTCAGTTTTTTTGATATGTAAGTTACAGTACAGTTACAACTTAAATAAAAAAACAATATTAAATTGTCTGAAAAACCAAAATGTTGCAGTTTTTGCAACAGCATAGTGTAGTCAAGCCGATTAAATGATTTGGAAATTGAGTAATACAAACCAAGTTAGTTGTTGTCGAGCATCACATGACGAATCCACGTTGCGCAGGGGTTTTACTTTGCATCAGAAGGAGTATTTCAAACGCTTTAGAAAAATTAGCGATAATAGAAATATTTCTAAAATTGGTAAGTTTGTCACCTTTTTTGTAGACCGGATATCTGGCAATGTACAATTCGTTAAATACTTATTAAAAATTATTGACAGTGGATAAGAGAAAATACCTGCGCAACCTCGGAAAATGATGCTGGAAAAACTAGAAATATTTATATTTAAATTCGTGAACATAGGTGGCAAAGTTACGGGTATGTTGGAGGGAACAAGATAAGAACTACCAAAAAATCTGAAAAAGTACAAACGAGTTCTTAAGTTGTAAAGAAGGTCGACTCATCGAAACGCATTCCCCTTGTTATACCCTTTTAACAGCAGCAAACGACCAAAATTTGTTAGGCTCAAGGCGAACATCGTCTTCAACCTGCTGAATGTAATTTTTAGAGGCATTACCTGTATCTATTTTCACCTGAGGCCTTAACCTAAAAAATGAGACATATCCTATGTTTCATTTCCTCCAGTGAATAGTCTTAAGAATAATATTGTGCTTAATACCAGCATCAAACCAAGGTGGGTAGAAACGTCGATTTGTCGCCCGAATTTTAGGTACGCACAGCTCAAATACAGCGTAAATTTTACCGTACAGTTGTTTACAGCACTCAATGTCACTTAGTTGCCCAAGAAAAACCAGTCGATGTTATATAACATTTCATACATAACTGAAAAATTAGCTTTTCTAAAGTTATAAGCCTTAGAGTTATTTTTAGGAATGTTTTTGTTTAGGTTAATACCAGCGTTAAAATAAACAGAGGTTCTTAAAGGAGGATTATAATTATCAATTCCAATCAGGGCCACATCGCCCCTACCTACAGTACAATGCCGATTAAAAATAACTAAGAACAATAACCGATTTTCATTTTTTTCAACATAGTTGTCCTTGCAAATTTAAAAAGTGTATGAGACTGGTGACATGGTTATCGTTTCTTAAATAAAACTCTGAATCACTAGGTATATTAAAGTCACCCAATAGAAGTGTGTCGGCTTCGTATAAAAAGTATAATGAAGACAAAAACTCAAAAAACACGACATCCTCCTCTGCGTTAAGGCGTGGAGGTATATACACTAATAAAATAAAAAAAGAATTTCTCTAGGGCGTAATCCTAACTCCTGCCAAATCGATAAATCCAAGACACATTAGCACTAGTCAAAATACAAATGCTCATACGAAAAACCATCGACAGCTAACAGTATCCCTCCACCCCGAATATGACAACTAGCTGCAAAATTTCTGTCGCATCTACATAAATTAAAATTATTAGGACACAGTTCAATATTACTAATGCCGAAGTCCAGCCAAGTCTCAGTTAAGGCGACAATATCATAATGAGAATAAGTTAAGTTATGGTAAATATCGGAAGTATGACTTTTGATACTTCAAGTATTTTGATAATAAATTGTTAAGTCGTTGTCGGTCAATAATGCACCGCACGGAGAATGGATCTCCGTCGTAAATGATTGCTATTGCGCGGCGAGTACATTCGATCGAAGCTAATCCAGGCCGGCTTATATGTCATGCATTTATTTAAATCCCAAGCAGCATGACTCGGGTTTACCGAACCGTTAGGTTTTCGGTAAATTTAACGCAATTACAAGTGAGTGAAAGAGATCAACAGTCCAGGACCTATTAGGGTGGTTCATCTTACTCTTCTGTGCAGGTTGATGCGTAAAGAAATACGCTGTACTAAGAACACCTTCTATTGACTATTACTATCACTACATACAGTACAGCCCAAGGGCCGGACCAACAAGGTCCACCCTTACTACCACGCTCGTCTATAGCTTGTTATAATCTCCCTGTGTATCGGACTACATCCAGTACATTGCCATTAGCACGATGTCTCGTCAGCGTGCTTATTTTGCACATACATATCAAACAATTGCAATATATTAATAATAACAATCCGCTATATAGGGTGATACTTTAACATACTACACATTCCCTCTCTTTTTGGAACAATGATTTAACTCCCTGTTAAATCGTTCTTGAGGTGATACTTTAATATACTACACATTCCCTCTTTTTTTGAAACCACAACCAATTTAATTAGTACATGAGCATCCTAGCTAATGGCTTTCAATATGGCCACTTGTAAAGACATTACTCTGCGGGTAGGGTTACGTACTTGTTCAATTAAATTATTGTTTTTATTTTTAAATAAGAATATATTTTGCTCATTGTATAGTTTTGTCAACCAGTTAAGAAACCAAAACATTATATAAATAAAATAAAAAAACATCAAATTAAATAAACAACCTCATAGACATCAACGCAGTCATAACAATTTTTCGATCTTTATACATATAGTCAGGTGTTCGCTAGGTATAATATAAAAATGTAAGTTATATTTTAATTAAGGCAAAATTATTAGTTTCATAATGGACTGATTAAACTCAGCAAGTTGACATGTATTGATGTGGAATATATATTTTCACCAATTTTTAATTTAAGAGTTTGAAATATTAATTATTTTGTTCAGACTCAAACTATGATGTGTTATTAGATTCAAATTATTAAATTAATTTATTTAGTTATATTGAACAGGAACCATTAGATGTTCATTATTTATTTATTTATGACATTTCAATTTCTTTCCCCAACAATTTTTGATATCTTCACTTCTTACTTTACTTTAATCAAACTGGTTTTCGTCGTTCGAGAGTTTATAATTTTTCTTTTTGGTTTATTATGTAAAATTATGTATATCAGAGACTTATGATAAGATTCAACTAAAATTTGATACCCTATAATTATTGTGAATGTAATTTATAGCAAACGAGGCCTGTAAAACTTATTATTTTATCGTTTATTCTGTAGCGTAAGCTTTCTCATACATAATATAATGCCGCACAAACTATCGTTAATTTATATTAGATATTATCGTTATTGAGGCTATTATGTTATATATTACTTCCATTATTTGACAAAGCTCCAAAATAATCATAATGAGTTTAAATACTTATGACCTAAAACTTATTCTGCATATTACATATTATAATATAATTATAATATAATATTGACCTCTGGTTATTTTATTGGCATAATTTTCTGAGTAGGGTGCACTCGGCCATTGTTTGTTTATTGAAACAAGGTGCCAATGAACCCACCATCACCATATACGTGATGAACGAGAATTTTAAATTTATTTAGCTGTTTTGAAAACTCATTTATGTTTATGCCTTGATTTTTATAAAGTTACGTAATATTAGCATTAATATATTTCATCTGATATTTTAGGAAACGTATTATTGTACTATAAATTAACCGTTATAATGAGTAACAAGCAATTCTTTTACCCTTCAGCAAAATTTCCTTCTTAAAGACTAGATTAATCAAAAATAGCTAGAAACGAACCAATACAGTAGCTATTAATATGCGAAAAAAAGACCTTATAGGACGAGGTCGATACTTGATGATTTATAAAACAAAAATTCTTTATTCTACAAATGATGTTTTTGAATAAAATTTAATTATCTAAATTACAATACAATTTTAGTCTATGAAACTTAGCGTTGTTACATTTTATATTAATTATGTTGACGAAATTGTAATTCTGGCAGTTCAGGAAAATTTTTCTTTTATTATAATGAGTCATCATTTCAGAGAATTTCTGTGGAATTTACATACATTTGTGTAGTTACACTTTTGAAAATGTTTAAGCAAGAGTCAAGGAAACAAGGGAGTCCTGTTCAATCTACGCATACTTCAAAGTTCACTCAACCCTTCTTTAAACCACGCATTTCCAGTCTTTCTTAGGTATCATATATACTTCCAACAATCGCTACTTAGCCAATTTATTTTTAATTTCCACATATTAGCGAAATTTAAGGTTTTTTATTATGAATTTCCTTTTTCTGATATTTGCACTATAGGTTTGGTTTCTTTTTTTTTGCTGACTCTAGTTTAATCTAGTTTAACATATTAGTTAATTTAAGAATTTAGAGAAATGCCTACTAATATTATTTATAAGTTTGCAATGCAATGCTCAATTTGTTTGCAAAAGTTTGCGAAGAAAAAATTTACGGCCGCGGGGAAAATCCGGACGGTGGCTAGAGTTTCGGGCTGTTCGGCCCAAAACTCCCAATAACCGCCGTAAGTAACCTTTTATATCAAATAAGAGATAGGCTTTTTTTTAAACGATTAATATTTTAATATCCCATTTTGCTCGACGAATGCCACTGAAGCTGAACATTTCCTTAAAATAGAACGAATGTCTATCTATATTTTTACTTAATTGGCTTTGAATGAAACAATAATTTAATAACTGCATAAGCGAAAAAAAAAATTGTTTAGCTAATTTAAAATATCTTTAATAGTCAGTAGATTATGTTTCCTTTTTTTTCTTTCTTTTTTCGTATCAAAACCTAATTATTCGTCCCCATTAAATAATAATTCTTAATATGCAGTGGGGATCTCAATTTATCATTTGTTTTTTATTCTCATAAGACCTTAATGTATTACTACAATTTATTCAATATAAAACTGAGAAGCGTATTGCCGTTTTGCTTTTTGTGTATCTTCACCGACTTTTATGTTTTTTTTTGTACATTAAATAGTTCAGTGAAATTGACCCTCATCGTTTTATATTTAACAATAAAATTTCTGCAAAACAGGAAAGGGTATAAAATAAATAATGAAATTTCCGGCCAACATTCGGTATGCGTCTTTTAGCCTAAAATATTTGATATTTGATTCTGCGGGACAAATTTTTCCCATAATATCCGATTTGGTTTTAGACGAATCCTGCTTCTGATCTCTAGGTCTAACTATAACTCCAGGAGGGGCCTTACTACGCACTGAGCA
>JAUTXW010000476.1:0-20624 GCA_030620095.1 Kuschelorhynchus macadamiae | reverse complement strand
GAGCAAAATGAGGGGAGCCCCATCAAGTTGAAACCACATATTCGCACGTATTGCAATCGGAATATCCTCAATAAGATGTTTACATCGTCTTGTAAAATTAAGGTAATTTGCTCCATTTAGTCTTCTGGGTATTTCAAATGGGCCTATCAAAGTGCCGTTAAGTATTCAGCCCATAAATTAATACAAAACTGATGTTGAAATCGATCAGCTCTAATCGCTCTTGGATTCTCCATTGCCCAGTAATGTAAATTATGAATGCTAAAAATTCCAATTCGGATAAAACTGCATTCATCTGTCCATAAAATGTGTTGGAAAAAATTATAATCGTTTCTGGTTCGCTGCAGCATTTCTCTCCAAAATCGTACTCTTAATGGGTAGTCTACAGGTAATGAGCTTGCACTCGTTGAAAATGGAATGCGGATGCATTTGATTTTGTCTTAATATGCGATGGATTGTTGATCGTGGTATTCCCATAGTTCTTGCAATGCCACGAATACCTCTTGAAGGATCATCTTCTAATTGAATTAACACGTCTTCCACATCATCGTCATATTGCCTTGGCCTTCCTATACGTTCTATTGGAACTCCAGGTAACCTCCAGCAACATATATGCGTATGTACCCGAATAAAAACACGATAATAATCGGAATAGTGTTGTCGGTTCGGGTAACGTTGACGATAAAGTCTCTAAAAGCACGTCGAGCACGTCCATTACACAATCCATAAACAAATACATTTCTGCTATTCTTGCATTCGACATTTTGTTAATCTTGTTAGAACTGAACACTTGTCAATACACGACTTAAATACTCTTAAAGGCAATGAATTTTGGTAAAATAAAAACTGTAGGTATTTTTCCTCGGTATTTGCAGAAGAATTTAACCAACTGATAAACAGATAATTCAATTGGCAAATAAACATTTGACCCATCGAGTTTGAAGAATGTTTAGGCTATAAGTAAGCCTCATTACTTATTTCTCTGATATAAATAAATATTAAATGTATTCATTTAATTCGGTTTTTTGACATTACAATTATGTTTAACAAATTTCAGCAATAACAATTGTTTGATTATTTTTAAAAAGTACACTATTTAAAACAGAATTCCTGACCACCGTAGTTTTTTATGTTATGGGACACCTTTTCAATTGATTATTTTTTTTAGAAAAATTACTACAAAAATTAATGTTTTCCATTAAAATCCAAAAATGTGCTTTAAAATGGCAGTAGGTTGTGTAATTAGCGAGCAAAATAAAAAAGTGCTCTGCACAATAAAGAAGCCTTAATAGGAATGCTATTAAAAATTTATGTGAGAAAAAAATTAACAGATAATTTTTGAAACAAAAAATTTGTGATGAAGTGTGAGAATATCATAAAAATTACAAAAATAGCTACCGGAAACGGTAAGGAATCAAAGACATGTCTATAGGACTTTTTTTGTTAGAAATAAACCCCCTACCTCCTACTTTAATTTGATCCATCACTTTTTGGGACACCCTGTATATCTCGGACATATCTGAAAACATACAACACATAAACATATAATAAGATATATATGCTAAAACACTATTTTATCTATTTTCAGGAAATGCAAAAAGCAACTCTTTCAAATAAATTTATCAATGACATACCCAAAAGAGGATTGTTTAAAAGAAATTCTGTTGCATTAAATAAAGTATTTTGATCTAGAAAATACCAGGACAGACTTATTGTTAAGCTGAACCAACTCAACCACACAGTCAAAAAATTCTTAAGTTACATTTTATATGTTTAAATGTATTTCAGCATCCGTATGCAATTTTCCTATTAAACAAAGCCTTAAGGCAAGAAGAAAGTGAATTTATCATTCTCAAGAATTTTGGCTCATCCTTTATATTCCATTCTAAAAGCCTTTGTAGTATATAAAAAATAAATTTACCTTCTTTCGGTAAATAGTAAAAAAAATCTTTATTATAGCTCTAGCAGACTTGACAATCCCATGTATTATGTGTGATGTACCTAAATTGTAATGCATGAATTGCATTGATCTGTGTCAAATAAACACTATAGTTAAAAATAGTGACTATTAGAAAAAAAGGCCTTTTACATTCTTTGAGGGTAAACAGGTCTCTAGAAGTTCCCAGTGTTGGGCTAGCTGGTGTATCTAAATGAATATTAAAGCTAGTGTTAGTAAAATTATTTAGTTGTATACAGTTTTATGCAGCTCACTCAGATGTACCTGTTTTTGTTATTAACTATTAGATAATACCTACCTCCTACAACAACTCTTATTTCCTCAGGTAACACTACATTCTAGTTGTGATTTATTCTTTTCTACTAGGTTGTTGCCATTTGGACTAGGTACATCAATTTCTAAAAATAATTTGTCTTTATTGTTTGATTTGATATGTACCCTACAGCAAGCCTATAAACATGAGTTGATATTGAAAACCTCAAGCCTCTAAATCGAGGAGCAATCCAATAAAAGCATTAGGTAAGTTTTGATATCTATATAAATAACAAAACTAATTTTTGTAGCTTTTTATCTTTTGTATGAAAAACAAGACTAGAACCATGAGTACTCTTCTTGGCTTCTTCGATTTTTCAAAATACATTTTTGTTTTAATACCGCGTTTAATCAAATTGTATTAGTATTTAGGCATTTCACCCAACATAAATTGGAGTATTTTAAACGAATGAACTTACCAGTGCGAAATAAATGATGTAAACTTTCTGTTGGAAAGAGGTTGTTTAACTGCACTGAAATTTCCCCAACATGCGATTATATTCAGAAAAATGTAGATCACATACTCTGTAGCGGTTATGGATTTCTTTCACATTATTAAATTGTGTCAACAAAAACAATCCTTATACACCTAATTTAAATTAAAAACCACTGTTGGTTGTTTACGTTTCCGATCAAAACTGGCCGTTTGACGTCAAGCTTATCAACTCGACGTCTGAACGTCTATTCAGCAAAACGTATTGGCTAGATAACTCTTTATCCCATAAGATTCAACTCCTTAAATTTAACAGGGTAGTTAAATTTCAGTGTCTTCCCTGGAACGTTATTTTTCTTGATATTTGGAAGAATCCTTTTGTAGACCAATAATTGTGCTATCTGCTTTGCCCTAGGTCGAATCGTTTCGATTTTACATCTTTTCAAAGCACAAAATTGTCAATTTTTAAAAGAATATCTCGAAAACAGTTAAAGATTGGCATAAGGTATGTTAAATCAAGTTTGCATAGGATTACCTTTATTTTGCGGGCTCGTCGTTGCAATATTTTACCAGAAATAAATTTCATAATTTGTACCGAGTGTCCGGATTTGGTTGCAAAAGCAGGGTATCTCGCTTATTTTTAAAGATAGAACCTTGCGGTTTTCACGAACCTGAGCTAATTTTTTGTGAAACTCATGAAACCGTAAACGAAATTTTCATAGCCTTTTTCGTTTATGAGATACAGGGCGAAATAGAAAATTTTGCATTTTGGGACCTCCCTCGGATCTCGGTTATCCTTTAACTTAACGCAAAGGGAAAAATTGCTGCTTATGCAGTTTTTTCGCTGGATCCAGTGGCGTAGTCATATTTTTCATTTGAGTTGTTATTTTTTAGATATGACCCAAAGTTGTGTTTTTTTAAATGGGACACCCTGTCCTTTAAAAGCTTCTCAAAAATATATAATAGTATGGGTCTATTTTAATAAACAACAACAAAAATCCTAATTTTTATAATTATCATCCCAAATTTTGCAGTAGGCCATGCAAAACGATGCCGTTTTCTTTTGTTTTTTTGGAAGCAAATGACATTTCTCAATTTTGTACGCGTATATAAAATATAGCGCTAGTTTTTTGTATTTATTTATTCTGTAAAATATATTTATATTATTATGGAAGAAAACCAAACTTTCGAACATTATGAAAAGTACGATGTTAGCTTGTTTTATATTAAGTAATGAAAATGTTGAAGCGGCTTCTGAGATGTATTTTAACAGGTAAATAGTTAATTTTTAGGTATGTTAAAATACTATTGCTTAATTTTTATTTAGATATCCAGAAAGGAGGCAACCTAATATATCCACTTTTTATCGGATAAAAAAGAATTTACTTAATCACGGATCATTTATCAAACCTCGTACGAAAACATATAATAAAGAAAATCGAGAGGCTGAGGAAATTACGGTTTTGGCTAATGCATAAGTTTACCCTACAAACTCTTGTAGGGCTAGTGAAAAGAGCATAGGGATTCCAAAAACTAGAGTTCAAGGAATTCTAAAAAAGCACAAATACCACCCATACACATTTAGGCTCGTGCAGCACTTACAGCCAGGGGATGCAGAGCGTCGGGTAGTCTTCTGCAATTGGTTTCGAGAAAGATGCGATATGGTTAGAGATTTTGAAAGGAAGGTTATATGGTCAGACGAAGCACATTTCAGTAATTCTGGTATACTCAATAGGCACAATAGTAGATTCTGGTCCCCGGAAAATCAACACCAAATATTTCCCAAAAGACAGCAGGGCAGGTTTGGTCTAAATGTGTCCTGCTTCATATTAGGAACACATATAAAATTTTATATATTTGAGGGAAATCTAACAGCCAATCGCTATATAGAAATTTTAGAGGCAGCTATACCTGAATTACTTGACGATGTTCCTCTAGCGCAAATTAACGAAATTTATTTTCAGCAGGACGGTGCTCCTGCACACAATTCTGGAATGACGAGATTATTTCTGGACAATAATTTTACCAATCAATGGATCGGAACAAATGGACCTATAAGATGGCCCCCTAGGTCCCCAAATTTGTCGATTTTAGATTTCTTTCTATAGGGATATCTGGAAAATAGAATTTACAAAGACCACTATGATAATGTCCAAGATTTAGGAAATGCAATAAGAGAAAATTTTCGCTATTTACAAAATCATCCCGTTATTTTGCTTAATTCCGTAAAACGAATACGAAAATTGTGCGAAGCATGCATAGAACAAAATGGAAATCAGTTTGAACAGTTCTTTTGATTTCCTTGATTTTTGCTGAAAGGCTTGTTACATAATAATTTATTACTGTTTTGTTCTTGTGTTACATAAATCAAGGTAGGTGCTACTTTTTTGGTGCGAAATTATCAATACATATTTTGATAAGTAGATTTAATTACATATTTATTTTGATTTATTATTAGGATGTAGATATTGTTAACGACTTTAAATAAAGGGCAGCATTGTTTTGCATGGTCTACTGCAAAATTTGGGATGATAATTATAAAAATTAGGATTTTTGTTGTTGTTTATTAAAATAGACCCATACTATTATATATTTTTGAGAAGCTTTTAAAAGGACAAATCAATGTCTGGACAAATATACAGGGTGTCCCATTTAAAAAAACAACTTTGGGTCATATCTAAAAAATAACATCTCAAATGAAAAATATGACTACGCCACTGGATCCAGCGTAAAAAACTGCATAAGCAGCAATTTTTCCCTTTGCGTTAAGTTAAAGGATAACCGAGATACGAGGGGGGGGAAATGCAAAATTTTCTATTTCGCCCTGTATCTCATAAACGAAGAAGGCTATGAAAATTTTGTTTACGGCTTCATGAGTTTCACAAAAAATTAGCTCAGGTTCGTGAAAACCGCAAGGTTCTATCTTTAAAAATAAGCGAGATACCCTGCTTTTGCAACCAAATCCGGACACCCTGTACAGGTGTTTGCAGATTTTCTAAAACTTTGACAAACTTGGAAATATTGCCCAGCCGAGAGTATTTACGTTTATGCCCTCTTCAAGAAGTGTAGTTATGCATTTAAACTCTTTATTAATTTAATTTTTTTAATTTTATTTAAGTTTTCGATATTAATTTTGCTTTTGGGTCGATACTTTGAGCAAAACACCGAAAAAATTTCATTTGAAGCAGAACTTTTCTCCGACATTGTCACTAAAAAATGAAGGTGGAATGTCCTTTAGTTGAAGAAGAACGTCTTTAAATATTCGAATTGATACCTCACAATAATTATTAGTGTTATGACCTCTATTCAAAACGACCATTCTTGGCGCCGACTCCATAAATGCTGATAGTGCTTATTTAGCTTTTCATTACAAATTAATTCATCCAACAAAATTTGTTTTATAAAATCGGTTGCCTCTTGTTCTGTTTTAACACTATTATCTCTTAACCATTTCCAATGCCTCATGGCTTGTGTAACATGGAAAATACATAATAATCCAAGTAGCACATATAATCATATATGGGCTAAAATGCTGTGATATTGACTAATATCCCTGGCTAATTAGCTAAAATTGCTAGCCAAAATAAGAGTTCTATTACAGTATAAAGACGGAAATATGGCTAAAGTGGGGAATAATAATTTGGCCATAATGGGGTAAAAATGGCCAATTGGCAATTATACGACCCTCTCTTTTGATTGTATGGTTGGGTTTATTAGCTACTTTTTGACTTTAAAATCGAGCTTTTTTAGCTGAATTCTGACTGTTTTTTAGTCGAAATTTGAGTAACATTTTTTCCCGAAATTTACCTAAAAAATTTCTCATTATTTGACTTTTCTTCGTTTATATGATAAATCATCAATTGTTTCAAATTATGTAGAAATAGTATTAACAGAGCCAATCAGTGTAAAAATGAATGAGCCAAGAGGAAATGCAAATATAACAAATCATGGTTTGACGGTTGGTAGGGACAAAAACACTTGCGCAGGAACTTTTACTGCTAAAAAAATCTAAGGCATAGGCATGTAAAACACGCGCCCCTTCTTGAAACTAAAAATTTCGTTTTCTACAATTTTTTTTTCTAGTTTGGAAATGTATTTTACTAAGAAAATTGATTAAAGAGTCCATAACGTAAAAAAACATGCATGAAAATACGTATTTATAGGTAGAAAGAATATGTTTGTTTAAAGTGGTCAAGTAATGGCTGCTAGGAAATTAGTTTAATTTTAATTTCAATCATGGCGGATCACAAAAAGCTTTGGGCTATTTTTTAAGCAAATATTCCTTGAAATTGGCCACTTTGTAAGTAAATATTTATCAAATGGCAATAATTTTCAAATGTAGCCAAAATGTAGCAACCTTTACTAAAATTTTGCCAATAAAAATGCTTACTTGGTTTGCTTTCAGTACTCGCTAAAAAATTGCTAATTTAAGACCCAGGAGCCAGCATAACAAAATGAAACGACGATTACCCCAAGTCGACGTTTTTCTATAATATGTGGTGGAATATCTAATCTTTTTGTTAGATATTTTGTGTGGTAAATAATTTATATTTCGTTTTTCTAAATATATCTTCAATTTCGTTAAGTATAGTTTTATAGGTTATAAACATAAATTTGAAATTGTGGCAATTTTTGGCAATATTTTAGCAAAAATAAGCGAAATAAAACTATCTAATTTTATTTTAATTTTGAAACAAAAATATGATAATAGAAGCCATATGTTTTCCTCTCGATTTTTGTTATCTTAAAATATCATAATCTGGCATTATTATATAGCTATTATTACTATAATTATACTTAAATATTTGCTAAAATATGTTTGGTTGGCATTTGGGAAAAATGCCTTCTTATTGGTTATATTCTGACCTCGATTTCTATTGATTAAAAATGCCTTATTCTGGCATTTTAAACAGCTACGCTTACTTTAATTTAACTTCATTACTTACTAAAATATATCTGGTTATGTTACGGCAACAAAATTGACAGATATTTCTACTTTTTGGCTATCCAATATTACAAAAAAAAGTTGGAGGTTTAATTACCCCATAAAAGATATTTTTGGCCAAGTAACTATGCTATAGCCTATCTACATTAAAAACCACTACTTTTGGAGGCAAAAAATCTAATTTGAAGCGAGCTTTTATGGCTAGAAAACAAACCAAGAATAATTTGCCAAAATTTGACAAATCTCCGGTTTTTATGTGTCTTTTATGGCTAACTATTAGGTTAGGTTAGGTTAGCTCATCAGATAATTTGTGCTACTTGGGAACAAAAACTGCTTTTAGTGCATTTCGTTCCGTGACAGAGTCATCTGTCATTATAATTTGATGATCAAATGACTGATTACATGATTTTTCCAAGCTTTCTTTAACTTCATTATATACTAGTAAATAATTAATCTTACTTTGGCTAGCTAGTAGCGGCAGCAACTGGAACGGTTCCTACTTTGGTCGGAGCTAAAATAAATGTCACACATGTATTGCTCTGATCCCAAGCCTACTTGAATCAATAAATATTATCTCTTTTGTTAATCCAGCAAGAAAAATCCTTTTTTTCTTTGTATGTACGGGTAAAACCCCTTTACGTTTATCAGTTGTTTTATTTCTCAAAGAACGTTTATAAACAAGACGTTCGCAAAATTCAAATCGAATACCTTTAGAAACAAGCTTTTTCATGATCCAGTTGGTTTTGGTTTTCTCGGAAAAGTTCTTTATGAAAATTTTACACTTACCATCATAATTTTCACCATGCAATAATTTGCATTATAATTTCACTTTAAACTCCTCGCTGTCTTTCCCTTTAAATTGCAAGAGTGATAAACCGGAAAGTATTGAGCTTACTAAGTTTCTAAAGTCTTCTTCGTTCATTGTGTGATGATAAACTTAAGACTATAATTGAATCTACTTAATACTTTTTATTTCTTAGGCTCAACCGCGTGTTAACTTAGATAAGCTAAACAAACAACTGAGCGTTCAAAAAAAAAAACGTCAAGACAACAAATTTTGTTTCTAAGAATTTAGCCGTGCCGAAATGTAGATGAATTATTGACACAGCTGTCGGGACCAAATGAGGACGCTTTCCGAAATATGCTGCCGGGTCCTTGTTATTTAGGTGTTGATCTTACCCTCCGTACTCGTACAAGTCTGAGGGCCAAGACTGAGACGCTTGATCACCAAAAACTCTAAACCATACCTAATTTTCTCCCCACTCTACGTTGAACAAGAGTCTAGTCGTGCCCAGTGGCGGCTCTTCCATAGGGTCATTTGGTCAATGACCCCCCAAAAGTAAATTATTCGTTTGACCGTCCTTTCTAATAGTTGTAATAAAACGCGAACCTTGGGAAAAGTTAAATACGCTACACTATTAATAATAATAATAAAGTACGTTATATGAAACTGGACTGGGCAGTCCGAATTGCCCTGATTACCTTAAAGCTTGACGAAAGTACCCGAAGATATCACAGCTACCGGGCGGCAGCCGAACGTGATAGCAAATGGAAGATGAAATCGCGATTTGGGTCATCAGCCGGTCTCTTCTCATAATTCGATCGATCGGTCGCCGCATCACGTCGGCATGCGGAAGTTCAGTTGATCAGAGGTCGCGCGGTCGATATTCTAACTCGATATTGTTTCGGACGTTTTTAATCGATGAAAATTGATTTATATACTGTTTTTTGTAATATATATTTTTTTATTTTTACGATCCACGTGTGAGTTGGAAATATACAGAATGTTGGTAGTGACTAGTGCAAAAATAACCAATTCACGGTGGTCTATGTTTGAGTTATGAATGTAGATGAAATAAAATGTCGGTAGTGCAAAAAATTAAACAACTAAAGAGTGATAACGAACTCAATTTAAGTAAGTGGTCGCAATTTGCCAGAACTTTTTATACGACAAACTAGTAAAGACCAAAATAAAGAGGTTCATCGAAATTTTCGCAAAAGTATGTACGATTTATCTAACAGGATATGTGGTTGTGAAGTCTCTAACTCATTTTACTGTTATGTTTGTTTGTTGTTTTCTAAGGACTCGTTGGACTCAATATGGTGCAAAACCGGTGTTAAAGAATTAAAACAATTAAAAGAAAAAATTAAAAACATGCGTTTACTGCCGATCACATGAAATGTTCGGTGAACTATGCTACGGTCGGAAGTGTTGATATTCGCACTCAGCTAGACACAGTTTATAGAATATCCCTTAGAGATTTTAATGAAAATGTATCCAAAAATCGTTATATTATAAACAAAAGTATAGATTGTGTAAAATATTGTGGGCCATTCGAGCTGGCGCTACGTGGCCATGACAGTGGCGGCTATTCAGGTGAAGTAATTGAAGTGCTACTTCACCAGGAAAAATAAACAAGCAAACATCTAACTATATTTATTGTATATCTCTTAAAATTTTAGTTTTTATATTCATTTATTCACCTTTTAGTTTTTACATTCATTAATTAACCCTTTTCTATGAAATATTGGACCATATTTTAATGGAAATGACACAAGATTTCATGACTGTGAAAAACTTACATTTTCATGTTTGGCAGGTTCTGTTAAATTTTCCGACTGGCCCGTTTGAAAATTTGTTACAGTTATATGGGGAAATCTTTTCAAAAAGTCAACGGCTTAAAAATGGGCTTGGTCTTATTTTTGCCAATGAAAGTAATTGGAATATATCGCTGCAAGAGCAAGTAAAAAAAATTAATAAAAATAAATATATTTTTACCGAAGCATATAAATTGTTTTCCCTTATTTTGACCACACCGTCGACAAGTGCTTCAGTGGAAAGAAGTTTTTCTTGCTTCAAATGTGTAAAAACTTATTTAAGAAATACAATATCTCAAGAAAGACTTACTTCTCTTGGCAATATCTCAATTCAAAAGGAATTGCTGGAGGAAATTAGGGCAACTCATTCATTTTATGAGGATGTTATAAGTAAATTTGCTGCTATGAAGGAGAGGAGAATAGATTTACTATACAATATTTAGGTAAGTTGTAAAAAAATATTCTACCCCCTCCACATATAAAAAATTCTGGAAAAAAGGTATTGCGATATTTTCTTGCTTCATTTGCACTTCACTTACTTTTTCGAGGGCTTATAAATGTTGTTGAGGAGTTGGGCCAAGTTAGACTATCCGCTTTAGCAATGTAAAGTATCGAGAAATCGTTTATAAAAGCGTGCAATTTTAACGAACGTGTCATTCAGCATTTTTCCAATTCTAAAGAACGAAGAGTAGACGTGAACTTCAAGAGAACTTAAAGCTTAATTTAAAGATAAGATATTTATTTTTATTTTAAGTATGCCTATTTTTAAATTTGTTATTGACCTCCCAATATAATTCACCACGAGCCGCCACTGGTCGTACAGCATTGATCGTTGATATCGATTGAGAAGCTTCGGAACGTTAAATCAGCCAATCAGAGGGTCTGACGTCTCACAGCAGAAAAGAGCTAAATCGGACATAACGAAATTTCGCGTTTGTACTTTTTTCCGCAAAAATTTGTTTTAATATTTTTATTCTTTTATGTGTAAAGCCTTTATAATGTTATAAAGACGATATTGTAATTAGTTTTGGTTGCTTTTGATAAAAACATAGAATGGCAGAGTGCGAAGGTGGAGAATCAGCGACGATTCATCGTCATTGTGGAGATTATAAAAAACCTTCTAATTTAAAGTTTCACTTGAAAAGAAAACATTCAGGTAGATAATTTCATTTTTATCATACATCGAATAAAAGTAAGTTAAAATGTCAGTTGAGCAAGCAGTATACCCTCGAGCTTACCTATCAAAAGATTTGGCCATTTTCTGGTAAATAGGGGGGTACATTCTATATAGATTTAATTTAAGAATTTTGATAATGAATAACTGAAAAATGAATCGTTTCTGAAAATAAAATGATAAGCAGCTCAACTGATTAGCACTTGAATAAAGTGAAAGTGAAAAAGTTTAATTATTTTTTTAGAAAAACTTGTGACGCTCGCTACTATCAAAAGTCAGTCTAAGACTCAAAGGTGTGGAGAACGTTTAAACATAAAACATTTCTGAACAGCGTATAGTAAATTTCCCATTTAAATATATATCGATGGGTAAATTCTAACAGGTCGTATCCCTAGCGAGGCATATTTTACATGAGCCAATAAAAACTGCGTAGTTTTTTTTGGAAAGCCAAAATGATTTTTATGGAAATTATTTAATATTACAAGAAATCTTGTAACTATACTTGTTTTTTATTAAGGGACTCAAACAATTTTTAGGGTGGGATACGACGTTTTAGAATTAAAATTTTTTGGGTTACGCCCTTTTTATACTTTAAGATCTGTTCTGCAGGTCCTTTCTGAATGTCGACGACGTCTTGATCTAAATAGATAAGGACACAACCATATTTAAGAATTTTATTTTTTTAATTATGCAAAATACTGACCCATTTTACTTTCCATCTGATTGGATAGATCTACACCATCTCCATTACTGCTAACCATTAAATTTACTACGTTATTAACAATTTGACAATTGTATAACATTACTCTTCATATTTTGAGTACAAAGTTCTACCATTCTTTTACTTCTACTTCCCATCTAACAAAAAAGATAATATTGAAATTAATGATTATTAATTAATTTATTTTCAACTACGAATTAATTAACATTTTTTTAAAAAATGCGCAATTTCCATTAATAACTCCCATGATGCATATTTGTAAAAGGGGGTTGTTTTACATATTTGTTGCATTAAATAACAAAATTATTTCATATAAACCTATAGAAATTAAATTTTTAGGGTTGCCATATTAGTTCTATATGATCGTATAATCAATAAGTTGCACCAAAAATGTATTTCTAAAAGGACGTATCAACAATAATTAAACTTAACGTATTTTATATTAGTTTTGAATGACTATTAAGCAGATTTAAATGAACTACATCAACTAATGCATGCTATTTTATATTTATAACAAAATTTACTTACCACGAAAATTATAAAAACACCTTTTTTAAACTTAATATTACCCTCTGCAACTAATGCGCTTGCTTACACGCTGTTAAAATAAACGTTATGTGTGATACGACAAGTTGCGCCTGTCAAACGGGCAATGATGATACGATCTTATTTAAAACTTAAATAAAAAAGGTTTCTAGTTTTTGGAGGCCTATAAACTTTGGAAATTAGTTCATAGATGTCACAACCTACCCAAAAATACAATAAACACAATTTCGCCAAATATGTGGGATACGACCTGTTAGAATTTAGCCATCGATATGTTATATAGTTCTGTGCATTCTTTCAATATGCATATTGGTATTAAGTCCACTATACACTCCGAAACAACATGCCCACTGTTCAACTTTATTCAAGGAATTTACTTTAAAGTAAATACCAAATTCTGTAGTTTCGGGGCTTCCACTGCAATATTTCCTGAACTTCCTTATTAAAATATTAAGTTTCATTATCTCTTTCTTGCATGTAACATACAAACTAATACCAATCATGTGGTAGACAATAACCTAAAAATATATACACATATACACTTTATGTAAATTCTTCTGTCATGCCATGTCAACGTTCCACGTACAATACAGCCTAAAAGAAGACAAAGATACATATCAAGGTCTGAAAGGCTCTAACTAAGAGGCGTAACTCGTGGAGTATGAATTTTACAGGAGAGCAAAAACAACTTAATATTTTGGCTTAAATTTGCTATACTTGGAATGTTTTCTTGATTATTTCTAGGCTAGGGCCAGAATTTTTTTCGTTCACGTTGACATCTTTATTCGTGAGCCCATTAAATTAGCCTGTAAGTAAGAATTATGTTTTACTGACCCTCCGTCAGACAACTCGTTTCAGATTAACAGTTCAAATTACACACACACACACACACATATATATATATATATATATATATATATATACCGTAAAATGGGGTCAAAATGTGCCACTTTTTTAGGTTTTTATAGTCTGACTGAGAATATAACTTCATATGGTTTGAGAATGCAATACAGCATAAAGAAATATTAAAATGATTTTAGTTTTTTCAAAAAACTGTAAAAGATACTGGCACATTTTCACCCCCAGCTTTGGGGTGACTATGTGCCAGATCGGTTTTTAATGCATGTTCCATAAAGAAAGGCAAATGGCACATTCTCGCCTGAGCATTTTGAATGAATAAACATACATCTAAATAAATATACACAGTCAAGGATAAAAAACATTTATTTTAGAAAAAAAATGTTACAGAAACTAAAACCAAATTTGTGTTTAAGAATGACACAAATAAGAAAAAAACTAAGAACAAACATTTATCAAAAATAAATCTTAATAAAGTATGGTAGGTATTGTAATAAAATCAACTAAGATAATTCAGGCACTTTGAAGATTTCTCTCTTAGATATTTGACATGGACTGTTAATTTTTTTTTTAATTTCATCATAAGAGTACCAAATCGAATCTGGTTTTAGAGGCCACTTCCAGTTTCCACCACATTTTTCCATTGCTGAAATTAAAGCAGTATTATCTGCCACTTCTTTTACTTGACCTGGATAGAGTTGATTTTCATACATAACGAGTACATAGTCACCAACACTAACTTCACCTTTTTGCACATTTGTGCCAGGCATTTCAGTGGGAACCATATCCGTATCAGATTCACTTAGGCGAGGTGAATAGGGACTTTGATCGCTTTCTGCATAAGAAATATGTCCATTACTTTCGTTTTCGCTGTCAGATTCGGGATCAAAACTTTGAGGAAAAATGGGTTGTTTATGAATTTTTTTTGACGAAGTTGAAGGTTGATCCATCAAGCTCACTGACGTTATTTCCTGGTTCAAGTCGGCAGCGGTGATACTTTTTCCTGGTGCGACGTTAATTTTTCTTCTTTTTTTGTTTGCTCTTGTAGACGTGATGGTCTGCCTCTTTGAGTTAAGGTTTTCGATAAAGCTTTCACTAAGCAGTTCTTTTACTGCAGGTAAGGCTTCAATAGTATACATGGGCAGTCTTTGCAATACTTGTTGCCGATTTGCAGGAAAAATACCGCATTTACGAAAGCCAGCCTTAAGATTATTAGCAGAATGTTCTTTTAAAGCATCCAAGAGTTGTTTTAGTAGTCCCGGAAATTCATCTTTGGGCACTGTCATACAGCGACTGTTGCGAATATTTTCCTTTCATTCATTCAAAACTTTTCGCCAAGCAATTTTAACCGGTCTGCAGAATGCTACATCTAACGGTTGTAACAAGTGAGTAGCATTTGGGGGCAAAGCAATAAAGGAAATATCATTTTCATGGCAAAGATCAATCACTTTAGCATTTATATGGGAACTTAAGTTGTCGTCGATTAGAACTTTTTTCCCTTGTTGTTTTTTTAAAATTGGGAGCATTAGACTTTCAAACCAGTTTTCAAAGCATTGAAAGTCAAACCAACCTGATTTTGTGCGGTTGTAATGACATTTCTCGGGGCCGTTTTCTGTCCAAGTGTTCCACATTTTTTCACTTTTATAAACAACATACACAGGTGCCAATTCACCATCTGCACTACCACACATCATTATGGACGTATTTGATTTAGATGAATTCTTTATATTTTCTGGATATTTACAGCCCCGTTTAACGAGGACTTTAGATACGCCTGGGTCATCTACTAGACAGGTTTCATCGTAGTTCCAGATATTTGAGGGAGGAACACCTTCAATTTCTTTTTCCAAGTTATTAAAAAAGTCATTCACAACTTCCTCATTAACAGAAGCTCGACTGTAAGTAATATTCCTGGCGGTCCGGTTAGAAATTTGCTGTGCATGCCTCTTTACAAAAGAATTGGCCCATTCAGTACCAGGCAAATTGTTTTTAAATTTCTCGACGGTCCTACCTTGCTTATCTAAAAAACTCTTGACGATGAATCGCAATTCTCGTTTATTTACAGGAAATCCATAACTGGATAGACTGACGACGTGTGCCACAATCACTGATTCTTCATCTTCACTGAAAACAGTCTGTCCTCCACTCTTCTTGGGAGCCTTGTTTTTTAACTTACTACTAATAACATTTCGATGAATACCATATTTGGCGGAAGCCCCACGAACAGAGATTCTTTTTTGCCTAATTTCATTTAATATTTGTTCCAGTGTCTCTGGACGATAATTTCTATAATGCCTTGTTCCTGGTTTTCTAACGTATTTGCGGGGCATCCTAAAACAAAAAATATCAAAAATGTATTTTTCTAACATCTATAAAATCTATACTTAAATATGGGGTGAAAATGTGTCACTAAACGGCACAATCTCACCCCACAAAATTTAAAAATATGGGGTGAGAATGTGCCACTCAACGGCACATTCTCACCCTGCAAATTTGCGCTCTAACCTCAAAATTTTTATAATTTGTAAAAATTAATATTAATTAAAACGAAATTAAGGCATATTCAAGATAAATAAGTAGGTAATCGAAATTTTTTACCTGAATGTCTGTATTTGTAACACAGGCTTCTCACCACTAGAAAGTATACCAACTTTTCGGAAACCGCGAAAACAGGTGTTATCAAACGAAGTGAGCGTCTGAACAAATAGCGGGCGATGCGTAGTTCCGGATAGCGCCACAAGGTGGCACAACTAGTTTAATTTTGAAGGTAAAGGCTGGTTTACATGACGGAAGCATGTCGGATCCGCAAAACTCAAATATCTGTTAAAAAACATTGTGGCACATTATCACCTCTGCAGGCACATTTTCACCCCAGTTTACGGTATATATATATATATATATATATATATATATATATATATATATATATATTTTCTTGGTATTGTGGTCCTAATTTTTTATATATAAAACGAACACTTAATTTGTATAGTAGTATTTTTCGTTTCCATTGCCATCAGTGGTTGTAAAATACAATTTTTATTTTACAAAGGATGCACAAATGTTTGATAAAATATATAATAAATCTATAATAAAGAAAATTATTAAATTCAATTTATTTTTTTAACTCGCCTAAGAAGGTAATATCTTGAACGATTGAAAAAAGTCATTTTGGATATCAATTACCGTATCTTTTTCCTGAAGCAATTCTTCTTTTGCATCATTCAGGTTTTTAGGGTACTTCAGTTGGAGATCATAAGCATTGATTTCTATTACTGTGTCGATACATTCATCCAATGACTTGTCAAGGTCAGTTGGGTTTTCTGTACTTTTAATAAAATTGCTTTCCACAATCACTTCAATATTTTTTAAGTATTTTTAATAATTTAATAAAAGTTACGTTGCATTGAGTTATTTAACTTATTTAGTTATATTACAAAAAAAGTGCCAGAAACGAATAGTTTTCCAAAAAAAAAAACATGGAAATGGACCGTTTGTCTATTCGAGGGCATAAGAAAACCAAAAAGTTATGACCATTTTCAATTTAGGAGACTTAACGACACCATAATCAGTCGAAAAATCCATCCGATACCATATATGTTTCGAAAATCGGAAAAAATTGTTAGTCTCCCATTTCATTTATCATCGTTAAAGTAATCTGTAACTGGTTCAAAGTAAAATTTAACGTTAAGTGAAAAACTGGAGATGATATTGATAATGATGCCTAAATAAAGGCATATTTTTTTTTACTCATCATCTGGGGGAAATCATAGCCAGGTAAACGAAATTAAATAATAGAAATCTTTTCTATTATTTAATGTTTTTCTCTTACGATCGGCGCACTGATGAGTCTCGATAGGATGAAAGTATTTGTACAACTACTATGTGTCTATAAAAACTTAAGGTAAATGATATAATTTCTTATGCTTGCTTAAATAATATTATTTATATTATGTATCGAAACATTCCGTAGACAGACTAGTTTACATGTTGAGGTATGTAATTATATTAAATATCTGCTTCAATTAATTTAAAGTTAAATATTCTTATTCAGTTGCGAAAAAGCAAAAAAAGATTTTTAGAAATCTTATCGACCTGTTTGGATCAAAATTATTTAGAATGTAGGTTTAATAATGGGAAACTCTTTAGGTCCAATTTTACCAGATATATTTAGATACGAATATTACCTTTAGTAAAAATTTCATTTATTGATGTAGGTATGTTAGTGATATATTAACATATTTTACTAGCACTGATGGATAATTAAAATTATTTTTGGAATATATAAATAACCTATACAAAAAAACTAAATTTACAATTCAATTAGAAATACAAAGAAATTAATTTCTTAGACTTCACAAATATTAAAAATAATGTACAATTCAAAATTCCCATAAGCAATTTAATACAGACATTTCGATACAAAACAACTTTGTTCATATGTTGTTCAATATACCCCTAATAAAACAAATAGCAGTTAATAAATGCATATTTTACAGACAAAATAGTCGACGTTAAATGTATGTTGTCAATTTTATACCCTAACTTATACAGGAAAAATAACATCAAATTATGTTGCTAATAAATATATTAAATGCAATACGACAGAAACGGAAATCTGGTGTTTATAAGTTAAATTTTATTGTAGAACCAGTGGCGGCTCACCAAGGGACGCGGGTGAAATGCCGCTTCACCTACATTTTCCAATCGATTTACTTAAAAATAAATATATGTTTAAAATATTAAGCATTTTATATTCTATATTTTTATTATAAAAATGCAGTGTGTTTTATATAAATTCACATTATTTACTTAATTATACCATTATTTTCTATCAAAACTAGTGCGTTATATACTCAAAAAATGATAACTTAAAAACGTAGCGCGATGAACACCTTTTCATAAGAACGACCCCGTTGAGCAGCAGTAACAAATTCCGCATCAAGCCTAGTTCTCAGGACTACGTTGTGTCGCCAGCGACACGTCGTTGACCAATCAGTATTGCGAATTAATTTCCCCTTTATCCCCACTCTTCTGTAGCCAGGCCACACACAGGTGTATAGTTGGCGCATTACCTTTCTGGAATGACGTCATTTTTGGTTATTTTTGTTTGATTTATGTTAACTGACAGTGACAAAAACATTTTGAAAAAACTCATTGTCGTTTCTTTACCACAGTCAATGCCGGTTTTGGTTATGTGTCTTTCAGAATATCGTCAAAATTGACATTGATTTGTTGTGATTCTTTTTAAACTTTTGCAAGATCCCGCGAAGATATAATCAGCAATCACAGCTAATAGTTTTGAATATCTTGGCTTTTTTCAATTGGAAAAAGAGCAAGCTAAAAATGGAATCCTTCCGCAAACTGATGATATAATTGAACGAGGTTCAAATGCAACAAAACTTAGCCATACAACAATCATAAATATTAAGAAAAAAGGAATAACGAGCGATGAATCCTTTACCTCCAGAATGTCTCAAAAGCAAAAAGAGGTAAAAACAAAAATTACAGATTACTTAAAGAACAAAATAAGAGATACGATCTACTGCATGTATGCGAAAAATGAATATGTTACAATGCAGACTTTGCTTAAAAAACTAAAAGAGATAAATGAATATTTTAATTTTTCCATCACCTCGCTAAGAAAATACGTAAAAAGTATTGGTTTTAAGTGGAAGAAATCAAATAATAGAAAATACCTGATGGATTTGCCCCACATCGTCCACAAGAGAATCAATGTCTTGAGGGAATATGTCAAAAATCAAAATCTAGGACAAGATGCTTATACCACCGTATTTATTGATGAGACTTGGATTTTTAGTAAAGGTTCGTTTAGAAACAGCTGGCAGGATAACACTATGTCTACAAGTTCTAAAAAAGCTAGTGAAGGTCATCGATATATTGTAGTTCACGCTGGATCAAAGGAAGGATTTATTAAGGGGCCAGTTTAATATTTAAAAGTGGACTAAAAAGCGGAGATTATCATGACAATATGAACAAGCAAAATTTTGAAAATTGGTTTAAAAATCAGCTGGTCACCAAATCTTCCTCCAAAAAGTTTGATAGTGATGGACGACGCAAGCTATCATTCCGCCTTTAGAGGATATTCCAAGAAAATCATGGACAAAGCAGAGATTGATTGGATGGTTAAAAGAAGAAAAGAACATTGACTTCCCAGAGAGGGCCATGAAGGATGAAATATGGAGCATTGTAGAAAAAAATTGTAACATTGAAAAAACATTCTACCTTGACGAATATGTGAAACCTTTGGGCCACAAAATACTTAAGACTTCCTCCATACCATTGTCAATTTAATGCTATTGAAATGGTATGGTCTGAGTGTAAGAGGAAATACGACCAATACATTGCTAGTCTGAAGGGGACACCATCGGAAGTTTTAGGCCATGTGGGAAAAAGCGATAAATGAAGTATCTTCAGAGCATTGGAAAAATTATGTCAGCCACACAGAAAGGGTAATCCAAGAAGCTTGGAAGACAATACAGATATGTGATGCTCAGACATTGCGCCGCTTGTAATTAGTACCGACGAAGACAGCAGTGACGATGAAGAATTTAGTTCTGATTCGAAGACAGTGAGAAGGGAGTAGTTTTTATTTTTAAAGTTAGTTAGTTATACATTAATTTCTCTCTTTTAGTTTTTAAAGCAAAGTCTGCATTGTAACATATTCATTTTTAGCATACACGCAATCCAGATCACAGTATCTCTTATTTTGTTCTTTAAGTAATCTGTGATTTTTGTTTTTTTACCTCTTTTTGTTTTTGAAACATTTTGGAGGTAAAGGATTCATCGTTCGTTATTCCCCCTTTCTTAATATTTTTTTCAGTATTGTCTGTAATTGAGAATTAAAATAATTTTGATGAAAATGGGTAACTGGCGTCAATTTATTACATTGCAAACAAAAAATAAGACTAAGATGAAAGAATTTATATTAGTAAAGTCTTATTTGCAAAATAATTTTAGTTTTTGAAGTTATAATAGTTATTTTTGTATTAAGTGTGCAAAATGAGGGTTTTTTTATGGCAATGAGAGTGTTAATTTTACAACATGTAACTGAACGGCCATGCT
>JAUTXW010000475.1:0-20461 GCA_030620095.1 Kuschelorhynchus macadamiae | reverse complement strand
AAGATTATTTTGTTGGCCATGTTTACTTTTTGAAAATGGAAAAGTCTCTGAAATAAAACTAGTTTTTCCGATTTAAACAATCTCCATAAAGCTGTAAAAAGACACATTATGTCCAAAGCGCATTTGCAGGCCGTCATGAAAGAAAAAGCCTTCGGCAAAACCAGAATTGAACACACCCTTAATAAACAGTTGAAAATTAGTCACCGCCAACCCAATCAACTAGTCGATAAAAATAGGCAAATATTAAGAAGACTTATTGATGTTGCTTGTTTTCTCGCACGAATTGGGATTTTGAGGTCATTGTAATGTTCTGCTTAGCGCACCGAAAATCAAACGCAATCGTTGATGGTTTCTATTAATCTAATTTATTAAAATTGCATCGTAATATTCTAATTCGTACATAATTAAAATGCGAAGTCATCAATATTACAAGTTAATTAACTAAACCTAAGTCTATAATTCTCAGAAAAGCTGTGCTGGGCGTTTGTCAGTAATTGCTGAGTTGATACTTGCATTTATTGGAATAATAATAATTAGAAGTCAATGACTTTAAAATATAACATATTATATTTTCCCAGTACACCTTCCCGGCGAGCAAAAAAAAACAAAAAAAAATATATTGTACAAATCTTAACCTAATTATGGTAACCCAAGTAAAACACTTACTATTATTACTATTATTATTATTATTTTTTTTTGTGTATGTAATGCCCAACTTAACTAAGAATAATACATCTTAACTCTATTTTTGTGAACCAATACATGCTTATTATTAACATCTATTACCAAATTTGGGTTTCTATCTTCTACTACTTTGTATGGACCTATGTATAAAGGTTCGAATTTATTATTCATATTTTCATTTTTTAACAATACCTTACTACCTATATTATATACAATATTTTTAGAATTTTGGTCAGATTTTTCCTTACGTTTGTACTTTGATAATAATAAGTTATTTTTAGTATCTAGACAAGCAGTTTGAATTCTATACTTAAGTTCATTAGGATAGTCATCGAAATTATACAATGGATCACTATTTTCAGCAAGGTTTGATGGAAGTTTACAATATTTTCCAAACACAAGTTCGTAGGGACAATATTTAGTTTCGGTATGCACAGAATTGTTATACACGAAGCACCATATGGCACCCACGTACTCCAATTTTCTGCATAATTTGAAATATGATTCCTTAAATATGCCCCTAAGTGCTTGTGGTTATTTTCTAAAGCACCGAGTGTTTCGTGGTGGTAAGCTGTTGAATTTAAAGTTTTTATTCCTAGTAATTTACAAGATTCTTGAAAAATATTTGAAAGAAATTCCTTTCCTTGGTCTGTACAAATTTCTTGGGGAATACCGTACCTAAGTACAAAATTTTCAACAAAACTTTTGGATACTGTGAGTGTCTCTTTGTTTGGTAAAGCGTAACATTCAATAAATTTTGTTAGTTCGCACTGAATGGTAAGAATGTAAGAATTATCATTCATATCAGGTTTTATTGGCCCAACTAAATCAAGATAAATTTTTTGAAAAGCTGAAGATGATGTAGAGGTTATTACCAAAGGTTGCTTATTCGGATTACTATACTTATATCTTTGACAATCATTGCATCTTTTGACAAAAAGCTCCACATCCTTTTTCAACCCATTCCAGAAATAATATTTTTTAATATTATTAAACATGCGGTTAATACCAGCGTGTCCTCCTGTATGAAGGTTATGGAAATCGTTAAGAATTAATTGTCTGGTTTCCTTGTCTTCTACCCTTTTAACACTTTTAATAATACATAATTTAAGACCAATGTTCAATATTTCATTTTTGTATTGCGATATCTCTTTTATAAATTGACTAGTCTGATTATTTTTTACTATGCATAGTTTTGTAATATTATATTTTTTACATGTAATAGCAAGATTCCTCAACGATGTACCTAGGTCATGCGTCGATCGGCAATCTTGGCAAAAATAAATAACTTGAGATTCTTCATCATATAAAATTTCATTACTGCAGTATTTATTAAATATTTTATTTTTATAATTATTGAACAATGCTCTCTTTATCGGTATTAATTCTACACTACAAACGGGACGTTTTAATAACTCTACGATTCCAGGGTGATCAGTCCTTTCGTCAGTAGAATTTATTAATTCTTCCTGTTGAGGCAATTTTTGTTTTTTCGCTTGTGCTCGCGTAATCACATTCATACTTTCATTTATTCCTCTTAATTCGTTCATGTCTATTTTTATACGCGATAAGGCATCCGCGCTTACGTTACTTGACCCTTTAATGTAATTTATAGTAAAATCGTACTTCTCTAGCGTAAGTCTAAATTTAGTTAACCTACTCGAGGGATTTACCATTTTAAATAAATATACTAGTGGTCTATGGTCTGTAAAAATATCAAATTTCTTACCATATAAATATGGCCTAAAATGCTTGACACTCCAAACTACGGCCAACATCGGCGTATTTAGCACAAATTTTCTCAATAGAGGTTTTTTCCTCCTGATTTAATAAAGAAAAATTTATTGAGTCTAATACTTTATCAACACGGTTTACAGAAAGATTATCATTATTGTTAAAATTATAAATTTGAAAGTTTGATATAGGCTCTAATGTAGGTTTGTAATTTTTAATGTTAATTTCGCGATCATTTACGTTTAAAAATCTAACCGGTATTTCTCCATTTTTACTTTTCACTATAGTTCCTGCAACAAATACTCCTTCTCCCACTTCTTCCGATATAATAACATATTCACCTTCATTATCTGCTTTACAATATTTAATCGCCTCGCTTCTTGGGGGTATTTGTAAGTTAAAGTCAGTATTTGATAACATTGGTAGGGATATTTGATAGTTATCACAGCACAAGGAAAACAAAAAGGTTTCATAATTAATACTAGCTTTATACTTAGCAAAAAATCTGAGCCTAATACTCCCTGTATATTTGGAACAAATTTATTTAGAACTGAGAAATCATGCTGAATATTGTAATTATTTAATGCAATATTTAAATTTACTGATCCTCCAGAAAGTATAGAACCTCCTACACCTCTTATTTCGATTATTTTGTCTATATCTATTTTTTCGTTTTTATCTAAAGTTTCATAAAAAATAACACTAATACTAGCACCGGTATCTAATAAAAAAAATAACTCTTTCATACTGTCGTGAACCCGAGCGGTTGGTTCTTGATGAAGGATTGAAACGAGTTTTTCTTCAATATGTTGATTTAATTATTATAAATAAAACAAAATACAAAATACTTTTACTTTTAGTTTAAGATTTTTAATAGAGATAAAATAGTGAGAGCAGATAGATAAAGAGAGAGAGAGATAAGTTAGACTGAGAGTCTTGTTTGACTATGTTACTTGAAGAATAATATTGAGAGTGTTGTCCAGAGGCAACTGACAAGAACATTTATATGCTAGACTGGCTGACGCAAATAAAGTGTTATTTCCCTTTGTGTAATAGGAAGATTTCAATTTAGAGCAAAGGCGTTCAACCGAGACAAAGAATAACACATAAAGTGATAAAAGTAATTAAGATAATAATTCGACGAAATTTGGTAATTAGAAAAATATGTTTATATCAAATAAGTTTATGTAACATACTTAGATCACGTAGACAATTAGTGGAATATTAGAATATTATTATAGGGTCTAACAATCCTCCCTCTTTAAGAGTTTTAATATTTTTTTTTTAAAAATTATTAAAACGAAAGATGTAGGAGTTTTTATATAATAATAAAGTATTGTTTTGAATAAAATATAAGCTTTTTAGAATAGTAAAATATGTTTGAATAAAAATGTAGAATATTTTTTTTTTTTCAATAGTAAAAATAGGTATAAATTATAATAAAGCGTATATAAATTATTAAAAGTAAATATACAAAATTTTATACAAAAATAATAAATAAGAATATGTTTATATACTTGGAATAGTTTATATAATAGAAAATGTAATTTAAATTTTTAAAAGTTTCTTTGAACTTGATCGTGTCACTCGTCTAGGAATTTCTTGAAGTGGAATTTCGTCATAGACATGTTCTTCATGTTCTAAAGGCGGAAGAGATACACTGGTTTCTAGTTCATCTGGAACGGTCAGAGGTGGTCTTGAATATATTGGATTTGTAAGTCCTTTGTTGTAGTTGTATCTGACTCGATGTTCTATACGTGGAGTTACAATAGGAGTGGCATCGTGAGGAGCAGAATAGAGACTGCTATGTGATAAATTATTATGACTATTAATACACACAAGGTGTGAGCATAAATTTCGCTGGAAAATTCTGCGTATCCATGAGAAAAGGGGCCAACGGCATTTTCTGCAACAACACCATAGAAGTGATATTGAAAATACTATTAGGGCAATAATCCCAACGGTAGTGTTGTACCATTTAGAGACATAATGAGCAAAGGGCTGATTTATTCGCTGTTGAAGTTCTTCATCGAATTGATGCAACTTATTTTCGGCATGACTGAGTTCGTTGAGATTTAAATTTGATAATTTAATTGATTCCATATCTTCAGAAAGGAGATATTCCTGTTGCAATAGGCAACAATTATCGTTAGTTATATCTAACGTGGGAACGAAATTTGTATAATTGACAGTTTGGTTTGAGGAAGCAATTAGCATTGTAGACAGGGTGTAGCATTTACACCTTGGTTTTAAGGAAAAAATACCTATGCCTTTAATAGCGACGTCAACAATTTTATTGGATGAGTCACAGTGGATAGTACCCATGGTTGGATTTGTCGAGACGAATAACCATTGATTTTTATTGAGTGGATGCCATATTTCTAATTCGGTTTTGACTACTTTTGTATTGCAGCTGTCAGGTAGAATGAAGAGTTGCTTAGTTTTCAGTTCTAATTCACAGGTAGGCCTTTCCTTGACCATGTGGACTGTTGCATGGTTGCAAATGAAGTCTTCTGGTGGTACAGATAAACAGTTCGTCATGTCCTTCAATTCGCTGTACAGTGTTCTGGTATTACTCAGCAGTAAATAAGGATAGGACGGGTTAATGTAGGTATAAACAGTGGAATTTTTGAGTTGTACAGGAAGAGGAATTAGATTATATATTTGAAATTGATCTTTAGCTACTAGCGGAATACTTATAGCAAATATTAAAATTTTATTTATATAAACTACTGATAGAGTAGATATGTCGAGAAATCTATGTGCATTATAATAATTATTTATATCAAATGGAAAATCTAAATTTGAATTAATTTGAACTTTTGTTAACTCTTGAATTAAATGTCTTGGAGTTATGACAGATGGGTGAACTACATTCTGTTTTGAGAACAAAATAGCGGATGTTACTAAGTCGAATTCCTCATTGAGCTCATTTACGAGTTGAGTGAGGAGATTTAGATGATCAGTAACTGTTTGCGCGTATGTTAAGGAATTAATACGTTTAGCTGTAGAGCTGGCAAATTTATTAAATTTTAATACATTTTTATTTATTTTATCTTGATTAGATATAATTGATTGTGCAGTTAAATTGTAATCATTAATTGCATCAGAAACAATATGCACCTGTTGTTTTAACAGTGTATGCATGTCTTTATTTGATTGAACAAATTGATTAATAGCTTCATTGTAATACTCAGCGTCGGCAGCATCGGGGGTACCGAAGAGCCACTTAATTGCGTAAGAAACGCCATTAAATAATCCTCTTTTATGACGTGAAATTATATCCATATTATGACCTGTCAAGTGACAAATAGAGTCAAATTTGTCGTCGATTGTTTTAAAATTATTTGAAATTAATTCTAAGGTTTCATTGCAAGTAGATTCAAATTGCTTATTTGCATTTTTATTTGTTTTATTCGTATTTAATGTTTTATAATTTTTACATAAAGGCATTGACGTAAAAAACATTTGTTTAGCGAGTTTTAATTTTTCCTCGTATATACTAATATTTATAAAAGATAAGAGCGTAAATTTATCGTGTGCGATGCGAGCTTGACCTAATTTTTGATAAAAGATTCCTGAACGGTCATTTATTTGGGTAATTCGATAAGGTTCTTCTGTTGATTCGTCATTCGTGCTTTGAGTATGGATTGTTGGGTAAGTTAGGGTTGTGAGTAATAATATAATTAGGAAATCCATCTGTAACAAATGGTTTCAATAAGTTGTGATGGTAAATAACAGTTTTGTTATTATTAAGGAGTAACTTTACAGTATTATTTGGATATGTTTTGACTATTTTAAACGGACCTTTATAATTAGGAGACAATTTTTTATTTAAACCAGATTTAGTTATTTTGTTTTCAAGGTATACAAGATCACCTTCTTTGAAAGTTTGGTGATTTATTTTCTTATCATAATATTTTTTAGATGAGTCCTTAGATTTTGAAATATTTTCTCTGGCTATTTTGAAACTTTTATTTAATCTTAATTTAAGATGAGAATAGTAATCGTCATAAGAATATTTAAATTCTGGGGTACTAGTAAGGGAATTTGGTATAATGGCTTTATGACCAAAAATTAATTCGAAAGGTGTAAAGTTTGTCGATTTGTGAATGTGCGTATTGTAAGTAAACATTGCTAAGGACACGTATTCATCCCAATTATTTTGTGATGAATTGATGTAGTGTTTTAAGTAATCTTTAAGAGTTAAATGCGATCTCTCTAGGGCACCGTTTGTCTGGGGATGATAGGGACTAGATAAGATGTGTTTTATTTTGAAAAGTTTATTTAAGTCTTTTATGACATTAGAAGTAAAGTCGGATCCTTGGTCGGATAGTATACTTTCGGGAAGACCGAAAAGGCACATGAAATTGATGAATTGTTCTGCAATTGTTTTAGATTCATGATTAGGAATAGAAACTGCGTGCGAAAATTTCGTGAGATCGTCTTGCATAGTAAGAATGAAACGGTTACCTTGCTCAGTGGTAGGTAAAGGACCTACTATATCGAGCGCAAGTCTTTGAAAGGGACGTTCACTTGTTGTGGTTATCTCCATAGGGGCTTTGAGTTTTTTATTATTATGTTTATTAATTTGACAAGAGTTGCAAGTTTTAATTAATTGTTTTATGTCACTTTTCATGTTTGTCCATTTGTAATTGTCTTTTATCCGTCGGTAAGTACGTAAAAAACCTGAATGTCCAGATATAGCTGAGCTATGATTTTCCTCGAATATTTTCCGAATTTCCTCGCGATTATTTGGTTTAAACTTAGGTTTATTGACTAGAATCACAGTTATTTTATATTTTAAAAATAAAAAGTCAAGGAGTTCGTTAAACATACTCTGTTTTAAGTTAGGATGATTTTCTATTGGATTTTTCAGGAAAATTGTTTCTATTTTATTTTGTAACAAGTTTTTTCTCAAATTTTGTAAAGAATAGAATAAGTCATTGTAAGTTATTTTGTCAAAGTGGTTTAGTGTCAAAATTAGTAGAAAAGTTGTTTTGTTGTCGTTATTTGTTAAAGATATGGTATCGTAGATGTTTACTTCATTTTCATTTATTTTAGATAAATCATAGAAAGATGACAGATTTTGCGAACATGGATTATTTTCGTCAAAATCTTTTGAATAAATAAGAGCATTAGGATATTTTGTAAATATGTTATCTTTTATTATCCTTATATCGGGGACATTTTGATTTTCATAATGAAATTTAATAAAATCGGCATAAGATTCTGTAGTTACAGGGTAACATGTTTTTATGAGATTAATAGATACAGGATTTCTAGAAAGTGCGTCCACATTGGAATTAACGCGACCTGGCTTGTATTTTATTTCATAAGAATATTCTTCTAATCTTAAGCGCCAACGAATAAGTCTGCTGCTTGGATCTTTACAATTGAATAACCAAGTTAGAGGACGATGATCAGTTAGGATCAAAAATTTTCTACCATAGAGATAGGGGCGGAAATGTTTTACTGCCCAGACAATGGCTAAAAGTTCTTTTTCAACTACGGAATAATTAGTTTCGGCTTTATTTAAGGTACGTGATGCGTATGAAATAGGTAAATCAGCGCCTATTTCTCCTTGAGATAAAACTGCTCCGATGGCATAATCTGAAGCATCGGTGGTAAGAATGAAATCTTTAGAAAAATCGGGGTATTGAAGGATTAAATTAGTTAAAATTTCTTTAAAATGATCAAAAGACGTTTGTTGTTCTTGGGTCCAGGAAAATGGAATATCTTTTTTTAAAAGGTTAGTTAAGGGTTTAGCTATTTTTGAAAAATCTTTAATGAATCTTCTGTAGTATCCAATAAGACCTAAGAATTGTTTTATTTGTTTAGGAGTTCCTGGTTTGGGATAATCTTTAATAGCGAGAATTTTATCAGGGTTAGGGGCTATGCCGTTTTCAGAAATAACATGACCTAAATATAAGACTTCTTTTCGCATAAATTCACATTTGTCTGGCTGTAATAAAAGATTATTGGTACGCAACCTTTGAAAAATATTTTTAAGTTTTTCTGAATGTTCGTCTATTGAACTGGCAAAAATAATAATGTCATCGAGATAAACAAAGCATTGCAGTCCTTGAAGACCAGTGAGTGCTGCATTCATGAGACTTTGAAAAGTGCTTGGTGCATTTTTTAATCCAAAGGGCATGCGTAAATATTCATAATGTCCGGAGGGAGTTGAGAAGGCAGTTTTAGGAATGTCTTTTTCTGACATTAAAATTTGATGAAACCCGGAAGCTAAGTCCAGAGTTGTGAAATATTTTGAATGACCAAGTTGATCTAAAATATCTTCGATATTAGGAAGGGGTGTGGCCCTAAAAACACTGACGTCATTCAGTTTTCTATAATCTACTACGATTCTGAATTTGCGCTCTCCCGAAGCGTCCATTTTCTTTGGAACGATCCACAAAGGGCTATTGTATGGAGAAACAGATTCTCGAATTTGCTTTAACATTTTTGAAATTTGTTTATCTAACTCTTTTTTATGTATTTCGGGAAACCTATATATTTTTGAAGTAATAGGAGTCGTATCAGTAACGTCTATGTCATGTCTAATCAATTCAGTATGCGTCAAAGTATCGTCAGGTAAGAAAAATATGTCATTATATTCGTTGCAAATTTTTAAAATAGAGTGACTTTCTTCTGCATTTAAATGATGAAGACGCAAATTTTTCTGTAATAATTTTAATCTCTCAGATAGATTATTATTTGAATTTTTAGAATTATACAATATATGAGACGTATTTTCGTCGAATGGTTCAAGATATAATTGCATTTTATTAATTTTTAATGCTTGATTATGTGTATTTAAAATTGAAGTAATTGCTTTACCATTATTAACTTTAACTAAAGCTTTTGCTAAATAAACGCCGTCCGTGATTTTAATATCAGGAATAATACCCTCAGTAATATTTTTATTAAAGACGTCTATTTCTATTATGACTTCTGACCTCGGTTCGATAAGAAAATAATTTTCGGTGCTATCTTTTTTATTTGTTGACGAGATTTTAATTGGCAATGATAATGAATTTAGTTTCATTTCAGAGCAATTGAGATTAATGACCGCGCCTTGTGACGATAGGAAATCGCTGCCTATAATGCCATCATACGGTACATGTGTGTACAAACTTTATAGGAAGAGACTGATTTTGAAATTTGAATTGAATAGTACAACTTCCAAGAGTTTCTACAGGAGAATTCGGACTTAGGCCGTTTAGAATAATTTTATCATTTGAATTAATTTTATTTATTTGATTTAAAATTTTATCACTTTTTAGCAGAGATACGGATGCACCGGTATCTATTAAAAATCTAAACAATTGTCCGTTATGATAAGTATCCATATAAGGATTTTTGTCAACGTTATTTAAATATATATTATAAGATAAGATAAACGATTTTTTAGAATTACTTAGAATATGATGATTTTTATTAGAATACTCGGCAGTTAATCTAACATTGTTATTTGGATAATCTTGTAGATTATTATGACTAATATTTTTATTAGTATGACTAGTATTACTAGTGGTTAGTACTCCTGTGGAGCCTACCTTTTTATTTGAATAATCTCGTGGATTATTATGACTGATATCGCTATCAGTGGTCAGTGTTCCTGCGGAACCTGCCTTTTTATTTGATTCAAAGACGTCGGTTTTATTTAGTTCCAGTCCCATGAAACGACGTTGTCCTGGGACGTATTTGAGTTTAAAAAATCATCAGAGTTATTATTAGGTGTGTTATTCACATTAATATTTGCTTGTTCTGATTGATTATAGCGATTGACACTGTTTTGGTGATAATTTTCATTATTACGTTTGCGTTTAAAACACTCCGTAATGAGGTGTCCTGGTTTTTTGCAATAATTACAAAATTTAGAATTCTGTGACGTATTTTGATAATTATTATTGTAAGGACGATTGATATCAGCTGGAGATTTATTATTATTTATTAAAGGTTTATTTAAATTAATAGTTTGATTAACATTTCGCTTTTTATAACAATCTTTAATTAAATGTCCTTTTGTCTTACAAAATAAACAGTACTTTGTTGATATATGCATTTTAGAGACCTTTTGAAGTTGCAATGCTCGCTCCTCTTCGAGGGCCGCATTAAGAGCACTAGATAGGGACTTAGGATCTTTACTTCGAAGAAACCGCGATATATCAGGATTTGAATGAAGAATAAATCTTTGAAGAGCTAAATCTTTGATTGTTTGAGACCTCCCTTCAACTTCGTTATGTTGATGGAAGCTAATTGTATTAAGGAGTCTAGTACGAACTTTATCAACCCGATTATAAAAACCTAAAACGCTTTCGCTGTGAGATTGAAAAATCGTATTTAATTCCTCCATGAGTTGTGTATAATGTTTCCTATCAGAATATAATTGTAATAATAAATTTTTAATATCATTCCATTCACCTATCGGCTTATCGCGAAGTTGTGCTTTTGCGCCACCCGTTATTTTAGAAATAACGAAGGCCAGTAGAGCATCTTTTTGATTATTATGAGCAAATTTGAATGCATTTTCACAATTGGATATAAATTCAGGTAATTCATTGCGATTGCCGTCAAATGGCTTGGCTATCAGAGAACATAAAAATGTAAGAGGTAAAGAATCGTTTACAGTAGAATTTACAGTTGCTGGTAACGTATTTTCCCCATCAGTCATTTTGAGAAAAAAAAATAAAAGTAGAGATAGAAAAATAAAAATATAAGTAAATGCGATTTTCTGAAAAGTATTTTGCGAACACTCTCTATGCAAAAGTTAAAAACAGTTTTGTCTTGTTAGAAATAAAAATATGTAAATGTAAAAAATATTAAAAATAGAAAAATGCACAAAAAAGATAATAAAAAAAAATGGGAAAGGAAAAAAGAAAGGACCTTACTCTCTCTTGAAGAAGATGGCTTCTGTGGTTTCTTTCGGCCTTGGAGGTGAAACTCGGCTTCGTAGTTGCTGTAGATCTGGTTTTTCGATTTTCTTGGCGAGAAGTTCAGTCTTCCCCAGGAATCTTGCTTCTACAAAGGGCCAAATCGTACCGTCTGCGCCGATTTATGTCGTGAACCCGAGCGGTTGGTTCTTGATGAAGGATTGAAACGAGTTTTTCTTCAATATGTTGATTTAATTATTATAAATAAAACAAAATACAAAATACTTTTACTTTTAGTTTAAGATTTTTAATAGAGATAAAATAGTGAGAGCAGATAGATAAAGAGAGAGAGAGATAAGTTAGACTGAGAGTCTTGTTTGACTATGTTACTTGAAGAATAATATTGAGAGTGTTGTCCAGAGGCAACTGACAAGAACATTTATATGCTAGACTGGCTGACGCAAATAAAGTGTTATTTCCCTTTGTGTAATAGGAAGATTTCAATTTAGAGCAAAAGCGTTCAACCGAGACAAAGAATAACACATAAAGTGATAAAAGTAATTAAGATAATAATTCGACGAAATTTGGTAATTAGAAAAATATGTTTATATCAAATAAGTTTATGTAACATACTTAGATCACGTAGACAATTAGTGGAATATTAGAATATTATTATAGGGTCTAACAATACCATATCTCACGCGCACAAAATTCATACCATTTAAATTTAAGTTAACATATTTTCTACTTTTAGGTACGAAAAAATCGCTGATTAGATGATTCCCCATTTTGCTGTTGGATTTGTGAGCCTATAATTTCCGTATCTAACACATTTACATAATTTCTATTATAAGTGTTCTGATTTTGATGACCGCGGTAATTAGTACGGCCTTGATTAGTGCCTCGACCTCGAAGGTTTCCATTGTAATTACGATTAAAATTTCGCGTAGCATAATAATTATTATTGTTTATATTCCTGGGTCTATTATTACTTGATTGCCCCCTAAAATTTCCCCTGAAAGGTCGATTTCCCCTGTAACTAGAGTTCCTGTGAGAATTTCTTCCAAAATTTCTTTGATGCATGTGAAAAATAGATTGTGAGGAATCTGAAGGTTTTAGTACTTCCTCGGAAGCGGCACCTACTATGGCGTCTTTTAAAAAAGAATATTCCCTAGCCTTAATTATCGTGCGAAGGTCGTTGTTTCTCAAGCCGTTTGAAAAAGCGTTTATAGCTAATTTTTCGTTTACTTCTTTTAACACTTCAATTTTATTGTTGTCATTATCTGCCTGTGCCAACGTTAAATTAATAAACAACTCCTCAATCGATTTTCCATATTGGTTTATAGATTTATTATGTTGCTTACTATTATGTAATTCGGTTGCCAAAGCGGCAGCAGATTTTTTTGGGATTAGATGTTGCTTTATGTCGGAAATTAAAGTGTCAATAGAATTATAGCTAAGCTTTAAACGAAGTTTTGCACTTGGAGTTAGCCTGGTTTTCAAAACATAATTAATTAAAAGCAATATACCAGCATTATCTAACATATCGCTATAAAGTTGAATAGAATCAATTAGTTGATTAGTAATATTTTCCGAACCATCTAAACATGGAAGCAGAGATGCTGCCGTTCTTATATCGAATTTATCCGTCATATTTATTTCCCTATTTATACTACCTAACCTATTTAAGAGTAATTGCTTAGAATCACTAATATATTTTTCTATTTCACTAAAAATACTTTTAACCTTATCAGTATTAGCTATTTCACTTTGTACCTTACTAAATTCTATTTTTAAAGACTGAAACTTAATTTCTAACAACCCATTGTCAGTCAATAATTTATTAACCCTGGCCTTTCTCTTCTATCTGCGGGTTCTTTACCAACATTAGCAAAAATTTTTTTAGCATTTTGACATAATTCATTCATACACTAGCCATTTAATAATTAAATTAAAAAAAAAATAAATTTTTATTTTATCTTACCTTATATCCATCTTTCCTCCAAATGTGCGTTGAGTGAAGTCCTTCCGCTAGGAGCTGATGGTTAAAGTTGCGAACTAGTGACCTTTTCGTAGAAGCTGACGGGTCCAACGTTGCGAACTAGCGGCATTGCGCCCACTACTAGCCCGTTCCCACGATGCCAGCCCCGGCTTGGGTGCTAGTTGACGTTCCCGATGGGTCCGATAAATCGCACCAAAATTGTCAGGGTGAATAGTCTTCTCTCTTACACTAACTCTTGGCTTCTTCTTATTTCTGCTCTAATATTTTTTTGCAAATTTTTTCTGAATCTTCTATAACAATAGTAACCAATTGCTGTTACTACAAAAGCAGCAATTATTAGTCCAGCGACTTCAAGAAGGGATACGTATTTATCTTGTCCTTGTGTTGCTGTTGTTGTTGATCCCCACTATTTCCAGATTGAGCAATTATTATTTCTTCCTTTACCTCCTTTGACTGATTTTTTCCCATCTTTTTACACTCTCACTTTTTTTTTCACCAACACATTATCTAACACTTATTCCAAAAAACATTTTTTTTTTCTTAGCTGGCAGGATCGCCATGTAATGTTCTGCTTAGCGCACCGAAAATCAAACGCAATCGTTGATAGTTTCTATTAATCTAATTTATTAAAATTGCATCGTAATATTCTAATTCGTACATAATTAAAATGCGAAGTCATCAATATTACAAGTTAATTAACTAAACCTAAGTCTATAATTCTCAGAAAAGCTGTGCTGGGCGTTTGTCAGTAATTGCTGAGTTGATACTTGCATTTATTGGAATAATAATAATTAGAAGTCAATGACTTTAAAATATAACATATTATATTTTCCCAGTACATCATGATGAAACAAGGGTTTCTTCAAATATAGGAAATTTTCAAGATTTACTTAGTTTAATCACTAAATATGATGATTGATGTACGTTAAAACAGACGGAAGTATTCAAGAGCGATTTTTAGTTACCGTAGTTTATAATGTTACTAAATAAATTAACGGAGAGAAAAAATTAGTTGCTCAAAGCTATGATGAAGCTGCAGTAATGGCAGGACAATTAGGGGGTCTGCAAGCTAAAGTTCGAGAAAATTTCCCAAGTGATGTGTTTGCCCAGTGTTTTGCTCAGAAATTAAATTTAGTTTTATCTCAGTCCAACAATCACATTAAAGAGTGTAAAGTAATTTTTGGTACTTTAAGTGGCATGGCTGTTTTTTTTCCAAGTCAACAAAACGTACACAAGCTTTGGACTCCATTGTCCAGAAACGATTGCCCAAAGTAGCTCCTACTAGGTGGAACTATAATGGAAGACTTGTGTTAACAGTATCTGAAAATTGTGAATCACTGATTGAACTATTTGAGAATATATTAAATAACGAAACGTGGGACTCAGAAGCAATAAATAGTTCGAGGGGGTTTTTGGACTGTTTGAAACGAGATTTTAATTTTAATTATTTGTTGAACATATTTTCAGAAATATTTCCATTCTCGGATAATGTTTTTAATATATTACAAACTAAAACAAATGATATTGCTTTTTGCCTAAAAAGAGTGGATGATTTTAAGTCCATGTTAAGCCAAAAAAGAGATGACTTTGACCTATTTTGAGAGAAAACGATGACGTTAAATGTAGAGCCACAAGCCAAGCGTCTTCGAACAGACAAGGTCGGAGATGTTCAAACATCATACAGACGCCTCTTTTATGAAATAATCGATCAAATTCAGCAACAAATAAACTATAGATTTAACGGTTTAAACGATTTTAAATTCCTCGAGCTCTGCAATTTTGATGCATTTAAATCAAAAACTTTTCCAGAAGATGCGTTTAAATCTCTTCTTCTTCATTATAGCCAGTTCTTCGACCCAGTGTTACTGCGATCTGAACTAAAAGTGATTTACGAAACCGATGACGAATTTGCAAAAAATGATCGAAGAATCGAATTACATTACAAATAGGTAAGTTTCTAGAAATTGCTTCCCTTTCTTAATATTTCACCACACGCCCCTGCTTTATATGTTTAACCAACATGAGCAGTAGTGTAGTAGTTACGTTTTTAGATAAGACAGGTACATTTTTCCTTATATTCGGAAACGATAGTGTTTAAAAGACATAATTTGAAACACACAATCTTATCCAAATTAAAAGTTGTTTATACCTGAAGCCTCTTAAGCGCAGTTCGCCATCTGTTAGCAGAATCTCGTGTGTTTTCACGGTGACAAAACGCACGTAGTAAATTGAAAATTCCATCCTAAAACATACTTTGTCTTCCATTACACAATATATTTAAGATTACACAATTGCATAGAGCATACAAAATAAAAATAGATGCATTTTAATGATGACGTCATTAACTGCACTTATGCACAATAAATCTATAGTAGAATACATTCACTGAAAATAAATTTAATGCTTGTTATACAACTACATAACAAGTGCCAACTGGCAGAATATATATTTTTCTAGGCATTTTTTTAAGTGTTTCGGCCATTTTTTGTCTTTTTGAAGTTCTACACTTATATCTTCCAGTCAAATAGCATTATTTTCACAGTTCTCATATTTTAGTGGCATATCTAAGAAGCTATTTGGAGCAAAGATTAATAAAATATTACTCAATTATCACAAAAATGATTTAATTTATCATTACTTGCAGAATATATATCAATCAATAACATATATTATGATGAAACTTAAATTATCTTTTCAATTTTTTAATAAATCACGAATTAAATTAGTTTTGTTTTTATATATATTTAGGTTATTACTGACAATATTTTTTTAATTATTCGTTAATTTTATCAAAACCTGTCAACATTGTTTACTAAATTCTAATCAGGATACTGATCTTGTGCATCTGTTTTTATTTTGTACAAACTCTAGAAATATTTTTTCATATTTTTTACAAAATATTTCATTAAACTAGATTTATACCAATTACGTATTTAAAAAAAAAACATCAAAAAGATCGCTAATATCGTGCCCATAAGATTCTCACCTCAGCTTTTAAAATTTGTCTGGCAACCAAGATGCTTATATGGTACAGGGAAAACAAACAAAAAGGCAACGCATAAGTAACATTTGATTGAGCATGGAACTTGAAAAGCCTGGGATCCGTGCAGTCCTTGTATGTTTTTAGATCTATTAAGTTGAAAAGCCTAGAATAATAAAACAATAAAATTAACATTTCAATCTCAAGAACACTTGCAAGGTCGAGCTGAGGATATAAAAGTAACAAAGAAGTTGGCAAATTGGACAGGACCCCGGTGTCTAAATATTTTTTTAACTTGTTTTCAGTTGCAACAATGGTATAAATCAGTAATCAAAATTCCCTGACTGGGTATAAAAAGATGTATATGAAGGTAGTATTAATATAAAGATGGAGCGTGTATATTGGCATAGCATAGTTCCTAATTTTTGTCTACACTCAATAAGAAGAAAAATTTAGATTATTTTTATAAATTTTTGAGGGATGTAAATTATTTTTTTATATGGGTTTCTATTGAAATATTTTAAATCCCAATTTTGTTTTTGTTTGGAATTTAAAAAACATTGAAAAATGACCATTAGAAGCCAGGACACCAGATACCGTCTTAACAGTTAACGGAATTGCTCTTTGGGCAACTTATAAAACTCTGGAGATAAAGCTAAGGTAGAATTACCTACCTATTAAAATTTTCTTTTTAGTAACGATACCACCCGTATATAATTATCATAAAATTCCCAGTTGCATAAAACCTTAACCCAATAAATATTATTTTTACTGAAGAAGTGAAATAACGTTCGAACGTTGAATCGATATTTTTATTGAATTTAAGAATAATATTTAAATTGCTAGCAGTTTGTAATGACTTGATGAGTATTTTAACCAATAAATAACTGCTAAAATTTTATTATCAGCGTGTCTTTACCTTGATATAGGGAAAATAGTGCGAATTCCGTCAACGCGGGTAATCCCGGCCATCTAGCTTTTCTTACATGCGCTAGTGTCAGTTCAAATATCATTCGCTAGGTTAATGTATCTAGTGCAGCATGCGAAAAACTAAGCGGTAGAAGATATTTTCGCAAATATCCAAAAACATCGTCGTCTCCAATAAACTATGTTTAGCTTCTAATAAACTATGTTTAGTACAGCCTCTAATAAACTATGTTTAGTCAATATATCATAATAAAACCATGGTTAGAAGCATCCATTACAAACTAACCTAAAATGAGTGGAGTTTGCTTACATGGGAATTTATCTTTGTATTGTTAATGGGGTAATGCCGGTAGGGCTATAGCATATATATTTGAGGTTACGAGAATATTTTCTATTTCTATTATATCTTTTTTGCTAAAGATGTTTTCGCTACAGAAAATATAAGAAATATCCAACAAAATACAACTCTGGAAAAAAAACTACACTTTGAAATCAAAATCAAGCCGAAACAGATGAAAACCAAGAGAACAACAAAAATGAAGTTTCCCTCATCGATTTGCTAAATATGCAGCACACGGAAATTTTTACGTCAAACCTAAACAAGGATTAACTTAAGGAAAAAGAAAATAAAAAGAGAGAACAGCAGAATAAAGCAAGAATTAGAAATTATGAAGAAGCAAAACAGGTTAAACGAGTTTTGGGTGAAAATGTCTTAACAAAAACTCAAAACTGTGAGAGCAAAGAAAGCAAGAGTATTGTAGATCCTGTATCCCGTCTCAAAAAAGTGTAAAAAGTCTTATTCAAAGGTGTTTTCAGTTGATAATGATGACTTCTCCGACAAATATCAGATGAAACCGAAAGTGAAATCAATATTTTGTGATGAGTTCGGAAAAACTGAAATATGGCTTAGTAGTTGTGGACTCTGAGTGCGCAAGACATGCATAAATGATGAGAAAAATAGTTTATTTGTGAAGACTGTGACTGACGGGTAATATCGTCATGGCTGCCATTACCCCCATGTGATCATTTCGGCAATTTCAATTTTTGTTACTAAATCGGTGTTTAACCTTGTCTTTTAGAAAAATAAAATAAATACATTCTTTGTATACTCATATTTTAATTTTTCTACCGAACTGGACCTCTTTATCACCTAAAGTGCTGAAACTGCAAAAATACCTTAGGGGGCCGCCATTTACCACAGTTACCCTGTGGTCATATTTTTATAGTCAACGCTGAATTTAGCGGTATAATAATAGTCTAATATCTGTAGAGTTACGCCCGAGGGCAAACCTCGGGAAGAAAATTTTAAGAAAATAGTCCGTTTTTGACAACTGTGACATATTTAGGATTCTCAAAAAAAAAACAGGAACCCTTCTAAAAAAATAACACTCATTAAAAAATAAACATTTCAAGCTTTCTAATAATGAGGTGTATATTTGCCATTTATCATGAGATATTCGAAAACCCCGGGAAAGTGTGAAACATTGAAATGATCAAAGATAATGTTTATTCACAGCATAAAGAAAGCGAAGTTTTTAATTAACTTTTCTTGTTTCAGGCCCTTTAAGGAAGATAAGATATCACCGTACCGGCGAATGGAATAAATAATTGTTTATAAAAAATTATATATAGATTTATAGAAAAATATATCCCCCGTTATGAATCTGTCCTTTTATTAGGAATAGTGAATTTACTTCCGCACATAGTCATTTAGTAACACACACATATTTGGTCGCCATTGTGTTTCTACATCTTAAATTCGTACCATAATTTCAGTTTTTATATCACATCACATGATTCTTGCACGAAATTTTGAAAAACAATAAACATTTTTTTCAGGGTGATTTTTTAAAAATTTCGTTAGCCCGCCATTTTGTTTTACCACCCTGGGGTTCGTACTAACATGTTGCTAGCTCATTTTCTTGTAATAGTTGATGTTTGTGCAAAATTTAGGGTAAAGTGAATAATTAGTTTTTGGGAATAATTTTTTTAACATTTCACTAAGCCGCCATATTGGATTTTTACCAAAATGCTGCCAGGTCATTCCCATATAAGCCCTAAAAGTTAATCGGGTAAGTAGTTAGCTATGCCGCAAACTGACACACAGACCGGCAGACCGATGGAACTGAGAAAATAAGTTGTTTGATATCTAGGGACCATAGAACATGAAGATCTGTAAAATCCTTGCCTTCTTGGATTCGCATCAAAATTTAACGAATTTGTTCCTAGGCAATACTTGATTTTTGTGCAAAATTTGAGGTAAATTAGATAAATAGTCTTCTAGGAATTATTTTTCAACATTTCACTAGGCCCTAATTTTTTCGGCCGTATTGGATTTTACCAAAATGTTTTCAGGTCATCCCCATATGGCTCTTAATTTTTGACTAAAATTTGGAGTCAATAATTTTTTAGCGATGCATCGAACAGAGAGACAGACAGACAGACCGACGAAATGTAGAAAACATGTTTTTTGGTATCCAGAGATCCCAAAACGTGAAGATCTGTAAAAACCTGGGAGGGTGATTTTTCTCGATTACAATAACTGGCCTTTACAAGGGAAGTAAAACAAAAATCAAATATATTCTCTATATTTTGGAAAGATTACAAGTAAAAATTATTTATCACATTTTGTAGCCTGCTTTCAAAGCCATTTTTAAATATCAAAGAAATAAGAATTTTTGGCAGAGTTATTGTATATTTAATCCTCCGACGCTTTCACTACAATTTTTAGAAGTTTCTCTTGACAGGAGATGGAGAAAATTAACCTTTAGCTTTCGAGCGGACGATATCAGAAATTATCATTCATGTCTAGGTAAAAAACGGTATGGACCATTTTTGTTCGTGATGTTTTCACGTTCATTTTTTACATTTACATAATACGATTATAAACCTTAGCTTAATAAAAACTCTTTTATCACTTATACTGTCGAATTTACCGAATAATAATCATATCTAGCTAAAAAGAACTTCACACATTTTATATTTGCAAATTGAATTTAAACTTTGTGTGTTAATTTAAGATATTTCCCTTCAAATTTAAAGTCTGTTTTTGTCATTTTGAAGTTACGTAATTTCGAACATATATTGAAATATTTGCTGTACATAAGGCAAAACACGACGAAAACGTTTACTTCAAACGGTATTTTGCTTTGCATGTTTTTCAGGTTTAGCCCCCCCCATACACCAGAGGATGATAAATTAAACTGATTCAACCCGTACGATTTTGTTGGCAAACTAAACTAGGCCAGACTAAAAGTG
>JAUTXW010000474.1:0-211578 GCA_030620095.1 Kuschelorhynchus macadamiae | reverse complement strand
GGGCTGATAAAGGAAAACTGTTTTTTTTTACCTAACCGAGCTTTCGAAAATGTTTATTTTCTTCGTCAGGGTGCTAGGTAAAATTAATAAAAAAGAACTTTTTATATGAGAAATGGTGAGTTTTAGAAAAAAATTTAAATGAAATACAAAAATTTCTTGGATTTTCTCAACTATTTTAAATGCAACACCCTGTATATTATATCGCATTTGAATAGGATATTGAAAGATCTTTCTAATGATGTAAAATACTATGGGTCTGAGATTCACCGTTTCGGACCTATGGAATATTATGCGTTATCTTACATAATATTATTCGTCTTCATTATTTGACGTATTTTACACTAGCATATTTATGATTTTTAGCTAAGTTAGAATAATCCTGAACGATAGAACTAAAAACTAATTTAATTTTATGTTTCATATAATATCTAGTACCCATCTATCAAAATAAGAAAAAATATAGGTACGGTATTGCTAAATTTTCTGAATAGTTATTTTTCTCAATATATAGTAATTATATTAAAAATAATACGAATAACTATTTAACTAAACATCATGGGTGAGCGGTTCATCTTTTCGGATATATAGACAAGTATCTTCAGTATTCTAAACATTTTATTAAGAACATTATTGACAAATAACAAAACAATCAATTAATAGAATTCACAAAGAAAACTTAATTATCTCAACAAGTTTAGACAAATAGCAAGAAACAACGGATATTAACAATGAATACCTAATTATAGTAACAAGTTCAAACAAAAGAAAAACAAAGAAAATAAACAAAATATAGCTCATTTAGTGTACCCCAAAGAAAATACTCCAGAAGAGTGAGATCGGGGCTCCTCGGGGGCCAGGCATAACTTCCATGTTCTCCAATTCCTCCATTCCCGATATTGAGTATTTAAATAATTTCTGGTCTCTGCATTTCTGTGGTATGGAGCACCATCCTGCTACCAAATTAAATTATCACGATTCCTTAGAAGAATTTCATTTTTCACCAACGGCCGAAGTCCATTAAAAGGTCTAGGAAACGTCGGGAATTTAAATTGATTACTTGACGTCGTAATTATTGACTCATCAGTCCAAATAATCAGAGAATATATTTTCCGCGAAATGCCTCTCCATAAGGGTACTAGAAAAATCTAACCTTGTGTTATAGTCAGTGGCGGCTCGTCAGGGTAGGCCTCTGAGGCCGCGCCTCACCCCCAAAATAAAGGAAAAGAGAATTTTTTTATATAACTTTTTATCTATTACCAATTAGAAATATACTTTTTAACAGTTTTACAACATAATAACATTAAAAAAAAACAAAATATAATCCCATAATAAATATTTTAGAAAATAAATTCTGACCACATCAAAAAACCGACCGTGCAATCCGTGCAAACCCATTCCTAAAGAAAGTGCTCTCGAATGAGGCGAAATAATTTTAGCTTGGAAAGTTTCGACTTCTGACCTATTTATCAACGGCCGGTGCCGATGCCGGCGAGTCACCTGATTACGACAGAGCGGGATGGCGATTGCCGATGCACGCGTTTTCTATTTCTATTGCATTCTTGAGGCGATAAATCTGTAGCTTGGATATGCTTTTATTGGTTATTTAAATCACATGACTAGCGAAATATTCCAACGGCTTCTTTTTAAGTGGTGCGTGCGGCTGAGAAAGAAATAGGAAATAGATTGCGATAATCGCTGATTGAGGGCGTTCTGTCTTTTAAGGTGAATACGCGTGAGTAAGTTTTTGTTTTGTTTTGATCTGGTAAGTTGGACCGTTCCATTTTTTTTATTTGCTTTTTGCTTTTGAAATGAATCCTATTCACGACATTATTGCTTCATTAATTGAAACGCCTTTTTTAAGAAGAAGCGAAACTGAAAAGAAACAGATATTAAGTAGCCGTCCGACGCCGAAAATTTTAGCAATATTTAACAATAAGAGGCAAGGTAAAAAATATTCAAGAACTTTTCAAATATCTTGGTACGAAACTTATAGGTGGCTATGCGGAAGTATTTATAAAGAAAGCTTATATTGTTGGCCTTATATTTCATTAGTTGGGGCAAAAATAATTGGAGTTCAGGGGGCGGATATTCGGATTTAAAAAATTTTTCACGAGCAGTAAAATCGCATGAAAGTTCAAGAGAGCATATTAAAAATTCGGTAGCACTTACAAGACTGGAGCAAAATAGGGCGACTATTGCGGATGCACTACAAGAAAATGCAAGTCTTAATAAAATTGTTTATAATGAAAATGTTCGAAAAACCCGTTTATTATTAAATTATTTAATTGATGTTACTATTACTTTGGGTAAACAGGACTTGGCATTTCGAGGTCATAATGAAACAACAGATTCTTTTAACCGTGGCAATTTTAAGGAAATATTTGCATGCTTAATAAAAAGAAATGCCGAACTTACTGAACATTGTGCTAAATTTAGTAATATTTTAACGGGACAATCTAAAAGACTATACAAAATGAACTAATTGGTTGCATACATTGTTTTTTTGGCGTAATTGCGGATGATAATACTGATATAACAGAAAAATCACAGTGTTCGATAACAGTTAGATATGTGACCAACGGATCAACAGCAGAGAGCCTTTTTCATTTAATACAAAACAGCTTAGAGCCTTATGACTTTAAAAATAAATTGGTCGCGCAGTGTTACGATGGGGCTAGTGTTATGGCAGGTGAAATAAATGGGCTTCAAACAAAAGTTAGATCTATTGCTCCTTTAGCTATGTTTACTCATTGTTGCGACCACAGATTAAATCTAGTTTTTCAACAGGGAACAAAACTGATTACCCAAAGTCGTATATTTTTTGCCACTTTATTAGGAATACCAAATTATTTCCACCAATCACCAAAACGGTCTTTTGTGCTTAATCAGATAGTAGGTAAAAGAATTCCGCGAGCTGTAGAAACGCGATGGTATACACGGTCTAAAATTTTAAACTTAGTGGCTAATGAATGGGACAATTTAATTATAGTATTTGAAACTATTATTAATGACTTAAGTTCTGGAACAGAATCTATTAATGGTGCAAAAGGATTTCTAAAGCATTTTAATGATTTCGAATTTTGCCTTTTAACGCATATTTATAAACAAATTTTTAGTTGCACTGATGTACTGTTTCAAATATTACAGTTAAAGCATTTAGATATAAATTACTGCATTTCGCAAATAAACCTTGCCAAGCAACGAATTATTGAATTTAGAAACGAGGACCATTTCAAAGAACTTTTCAATATTGCTAAAAAAGCCACTATTCTTCCAACTAACACACGTCGAGGGCAATGTTCTAGCGACTTTGATATTTTTACTAAATATAAAATATTATATTTCGAAATAATAGATTGTATAATTCTTCAATTAGGGAGGCGGTTTGAAAATTTAAATAATTTAAATTTCTTTGCTTTAGTCGATTGCACAAAATATTCGGAATATGTTAAATGATAATTTATTAAAAAATTATCCAAACATTTTTGACAGAGATAGATTAAAGAATGAGCTTTCTGTATTGTATAGGGATGAACAATTTTCAAATTTAGATGTCGAAAAAAGTCTAGCTTTGTTATTTAAAGATTTTAAAGCAATTTTTGCGGAAGCATATAAGCTTTTTAATTTAGTTTAAACTATTCCCGCAACAAGTGTATTGGCCGAACGAAATTTTTCATGTCTTAAACGGATCAAAACCTACCTAAGAAACACAATGACACAAGAACGGCTTTCGGGTTTAGCAATGATGTCAATAGAGCAGGAATTACTGTCAGAACTTAGTGAAGACCAAAACTTTTACGACCAAATTATAGATAAAATTGCAACCTTAATAGACAGACGTATAGATTTAATGTACAAAAAGTAGTTTTTTTTATCTTATTTCATACAACTATTTATTTTAAGTTTTAATAAACTAAATTATGTTTTTATTATCGCAATCACCGCTATATTTTAGTGATAGGTGTACATATTTTACTTGTTTTGTTTACTTTTTATTTACTTTTTTTAGAGTTTATTTTTTTAGTTTTTAATGGTTTAGTAGGGCTATTGGCGATGACCTCCATTAAAAAAAAAAGGTCAACGCGTCGCAGAATAATACCTCAAGGGGACGTGGAAATTTATTCACATTTAAACAAAATTAACCTCATGTAGCCTCACCCTTCAATATACTCACGAGCCGCCACTGGTTATAGTCCACTTGCTGTAATTGTTGCACTGGACAATATTTATAGTTTAAATTAAATTAACGGTACGCCAAATTCGCAAACACTGTAATAGTTTTGAAATATTATAACTTTTCGAACACAGAAAAGATAACTCATCATTTGGTCTTTCCTGCTGTACAAGAACCAATTGAGACATGTAATAGATAATGTTTTACCGGGTTAAAAATATGTCAAACACTGGATATAAACGCCAATAAGTCCGAAACGGTGCATCACAGACCCATACTATTATATATCATTAATATGGTCTTTGAGAGAGCTATCTAAAATATTATCAATATACAGGGTGTTGCATTTAAAATTAAAAAATGCATACCTCACCACGGAAGACGAAACACCCTCTAGATACAAACATTAGAAAAAATGAAAAATAAAAGTCAATCTAAGAAACTTTTGTATTTAAAGTTTCTTCTAAAACCCACCGTTTCGGATATAAGGGGGTTTCCCAAGATAAACGGCCCACCCTGTACTAGCAGACTATTACTATTTTTGTTCACATAGTACATATCATACAAACCACAAAATATTTTCCCTATATCTCCAAGCTATAACTTTATCTTTCTGTTATCGGAGTAGTTATTAATCTCCTTTAACGTTGTTAAAATATTACCCCATTCGTATATTTGTGCGAATACACACATAAATTTTAAAGCCAAACTACCGCTTATGCTATCATTTAGAGTTACTGGTATAAAGGAAAACAGAACACGGAAATTAAATCAAGTAGAGATGCAATTTCATATATTTGATATATGTGTAAAATATAACAACATGTAACCAAGTATTTGCCAGAGTCGGCTACTTAAAAAATTGACGCACCTCTTTATGCTTTTTTAATAAATAAGTCTATCCTCCTATGTTAAAAGGTATGGAAAGCCGTTTTACCTTTTAGTCTGATATATGCCCGGTATTAATTTAAATTGACTGGGACTTCATTATGGCAATTTATTTTGTAATATTACAATAAAAATGTAATTTTAACTGAATCCTTGGAAGGTCCAGAGCTAAAGCCTTCATATAGATTTTTAACAATCAATTAATTTGAATTAGCTATTAAAATGTATGTCAGGATATTTGGATGGGTCTTTACAAAATTAATTCAATTTTCATTATATTATTATAATTAAAATGCATTTTTTTTATTATAATATAATTTTATTACTTACAAATTTGTTGATATCATTATATATCAGATATTTAACGAATACCTTTGCAGTATTCTGTGGGAAACAATATAACCGATTATCAATTTTTATGAATGGTATTTTCATTTACAGCAATTTCTATGATTATCTATTTACATTGAAACCAATTTCCATTGATATCAATTTCGATTGAATACAAGTCGCTCGAATGCATTTTAATATCGGAAGTTTCGCCATCTATAGCCTCCCAAAAGAAATATAATGTTTACGTGACTGCGTTCGATAACTAAAATTAATTTGGGAGTGTGTCGTCATACGAAAGAGAAGTCTTCGCGCCAAAAAAGTTTTGTAAAATTCTGGAGCCCCTCTGGTCTGGTATTCTGTGTTCTGAAGTATGAGCCGACTTCGTTGGTTTGCGTATTGCCCTAACATTGGATTGCATTCTAATAATCTTGCTTGCTGGATTCTTAATATCATTTGTGCAATAAAATCCGATGATACGGACCGAATTCAAACTCGTCTTTCACGCGCAAATACGTCACATCGATGTACAGCGTTTGGGAGTCAAATAGGCGGTAATGCATTGTCATTTGAAAATTTACGCTTCAATAAAATGTTTTTAAAATTATTAAACTAATTAATTTGAATCTACAGATTTTATTTTTAATACTGTTTATTATGTCCTACCTGTGCAGTTGCAGGCAGTAGAAATCGAGATTAAAATTATAATCGAAAAACAAAAGTGACAGATATAAGATATTTCAAATTTCCAAAATAATACATTTTCAAAAATGTGGATTGTTGCTTACCGTTAAGCTGTTAAGATAAATTTGAAAAATGTAATATAGGATATATTTACTATAATAATGGAACGATATGGTTTTAGCTACCTGTATAGGGACTTCTAAACCTGGTTTGTATTTTTTAATTGCAAGTAAAAACTAAAAATGTCAATAGACGGCACTAGTGTAGCAACTCAAGTAACAAATGTTATAAAATATGCATGGAAGTTTCCCCTACAATTATTTTACTTGCAGCATTCTTAACTTTTGTATTAATTAATTATTTTAATCAAAATAAATTTCACGAATCCTCACGATGAGCACTTTAGATAAACTGATATTTGTAAACTTCAATTTCATTTTCTTGTTGAAAGCTGAAGAGACGGGCGTAGGCATACTGTTGTAAGCGTATCGTGGTGTTGATCATAATTTTAAAAACAATGAGTATTAAAAGGGGACTTGTATGTTGCGCTATAGAGGCTGTTTTTCTAGAAGCAACAAGGCCGAATTAACTACTTACGATGGTTTGTGGCTCATCTGGGCGAGGCGAAGTTTTGCGACGACAAAACGGTCAATGGGTTTTACGTATTTGGGGGCCCTTCGGCCGCAACTCAAAATTTACATGATGACAAGATCCTCAGTTTTGTATTTCGCTCGCAAAAACATGACGCGCAAGCTCTGTGCTGGGGCCACTGCCGACGCGACGGCGGGGCCTGAGGCAGTGGCGGGCCTTATGTAAAAAATAGAATTCGACGCCGACGGTTCAACAAACTACTTTCAATACTTTGAAATTTTAGTTTTAAATAAATTTGTAAAAGCTATTGTTATAGATTACAAAACAATCTGTGAAGTAACACTTATTTTCTCGGTTAGTGATAATGTCTGATTCTGTTGTTGATCAAAGGTTTATAATTTGAATCGGCCATTGAATTATGATTTATTTTTTATATATATATATATATATATATATATATATATATATATATATATATATATATATATATATATATATATATATATATATATATATATATATATATACAATCATTATTGTTAAGCCCCCGTTTATACAATGATATAACAATTTCAATCAAACAACACAACCTTTATTTTATTGGTAGGTGTAAAATAAAGGAATGAATGTTCTTCCAGCAAAAGCTGAGTCTGATTTTTTATCCAGAAAGCTATTTCTATGTTCTGAAATCTGAAATGCGTGTTTAAACGTTCTATCTGTAGCACCTCCTCTTTGGGTTTTTACTTATTTTGTTTTATGATATATATTACTGTAACAGTGTTGCCATATCTTCTTTTAGTTCCGAATTTCTGCTATTAACTTTTGTTTTTTAAATGGGGAATATTATGCCTTTATTCGCCGATTTTTTAAAATACTGCATATTGTTGTAGGGTATCATTATATATTACTCGCAAAGGCTAACCCGAAGAGCCACATTAAAAAAAATGAGTTTTTCTAAAAAAATCGTTTAACTAATATTTAAATGGGTATAAAAGATGTTTAGTGAATAGACAGATAATTTTATTTTTCACAGGCATCTTGGAGGTTAGTTAATAGTTTTTCAAGGTTTCAATCCAGACAGAAATCACCATGTCGTGGATTCGTATCGGAAGATTCTCTAGTATCTCTACATGACAAGAAGGGTAAACGTTGCTTTGAATATTTACCGTTATTACAGTTAGATGTGGAGGCATTAAATCTAATACAAGACACAACCATCAATCGGTTTTTATGACCTATAAAACTATCGCATATTTTGCTCTGGCTTAGATCCATAATATGTGCGTGAGTACCAGAATGTAAGAAGTAAAAGTTAAAAAAAATCGGCTTTGTAGATTACACTTGTATATTGAGCAAAGAGATCTTGTGAACAAAATTACCAAGCTAATGGGGCATGCATGCTATGTTTTTGTTTTGGGGTATTCTTCAATATAACATGTTCTACATTCCATACGACGTTTTCGGGTTTGGGTAGCTGCAGGAGACAAATGCACCCCGCACCCCCTTCCCCCCGAGCTAATAACCCAAGCAAAAATTACATTATATAAATCATTTCAGAAACACATGAAAACTTTTTTTTTTTTAGTCTTCATGCTTATGTTGTTCCAACAAGGACCTAGAACTTTTGTTTATTTATCAAATGTTTGCCTCCCCCTCTAGGGCGGCATTCTAAATACACCACTGGGTAGATGTGTTCATTTTTGTAAATTCGTATCTTGATCGACGCGCAGCTTTGAAAGTGAAATGCACATACCTATAAAATATAATAATTACTCACATATTAAACAAGGGAGACAAACATGAAATTGTTGTAAAGAAATATTGTAAATAAATATATAGTGATATACCTATATAAGCTTACTACAGTTTGCTTTAAATAGGGTGACCAGATATACGCTTTTTAAGAGGAATGTTCTCTTTTTCAGGTCCATGTACTCTGGAACTCTTACTATTTCCATAAATACGACAAATATCCTCTATTTTGAGAAATCTGGAACAAATGATCTCTATTTTGCGAAATCTGGTACCATTTTCTAATTATTTTTGTTATTTTTAGTCCATACTATTATGTGTATTATAATTATTATTGTAAGTCATTGAATTCTGCGAAAGTGACAAGACTTCACTTAATTATTATACGCTGGTACCTATTTTTACATTTCGTCAAAATGTACTCTTTTCCAACCAACAAACCTGCAGTAGAGCATGTCGCCGGCACACAGCTTCCAGGAGAAATTGCAATTTGCCATTACAAATTACAATGTGTGGTAATCTGTGAATTATAGCTGGGAAATTCAAAACCTTGTTTTCTTTATTCTGGTATAAATATAAACACTAAGTCAAAAATTGTTGTTATTGCTCCACCATATATGATTGTAGATTAGATCAGGAAATCATCAAAGGATTGTAGAATAACTTGTTTTGGAATAGGATGTTGGGAGCTAGATACGTTCGTTTTAACTTTTTTTCATTATGCTGTAATTTTGTACGTGGTCTCATTTTAAATTTAGGGGTGTATATTGTATTCCCCAATGATTTAATAACTAAGTATTCATAATCGAACAATAATTAATCACGTTATAACTGTCACTGATTACCTACGAATATGTTTTTCATTATTCGCATCCGACTCGTCATGACGTCGTGCACAACACAGTCGGTTGATTTTGGATGCAGATTTAATCTTCGAACGCATGCCTAGCAAGAAACTCTAGCATTAAAAAATTACAGATTTCTGCTCTTGTTGTCCTTACTTTGCACTAGTCTCTCCACGTCTGATAATTAAAACTGAAACAAGGTGGCTGCATTCAATGAAAATTGATATTCACAAGAATCGACATTAATAAAAATTCGAAATCAAAACAATGCATATTAAATAAAACCAGTTACCTTGTACCCGCTAATCATTTAAATTCCACAACTCTTATACAATTGAATCTCGTATTAACTTTTTTTTATTTATTCAAATGTATATTTCAAGTATTTTAATTTCCATGGTAAAGGGTCCGTGTTATATCCTTTTGATGTAGTATAAACTACAGATAAACGACTATCAAAATCAAAATAATGAGCATTATTCTATTTACATTTTTAGGGTGTTAATGGAATTGATATTAAAAAAAAATTATATCGTAAGATGCTTTAATTTTTTTTGATATACGATAAAAATAAATTAATTTTTTTTATTACATGACTTCTTAAATCAGATTTGCCTTCATACGGTTGAAATAAATTAATCTCCACAAAGTCCTTATTGCATTATAATGTTTTCGGTATTAATATTAATTTAATGCGATCCAGTTTGAAGGAATTACATTTTAATAAGAGTCAATATATTAAATATTAAACATATTTTTGTATATGACATTTATTTCATACCAATTTTTATTAACATCGATTTGATGAAATGCAATAACTAAGGAAAGACGCATGAGTTACATCACACCCTGTAACGAAGACCATAGCCAACCTGCTGACATAACATTCTTCTTTTTGCAAGCATATCATTATTTACTTCACTTCAACTAATGTACTGGATTTTTACAGTTAGTCAGAGAAAAGACTTCGAACCGTAAGAATCCAATCTCGAATTTTGTAATTTAGAAAAATAAAATTTTTTTAAAAATGGAATTTCTAGTTATCAATAGTTAACTGGCGCAGTCGTGCGGATTTTGATAGATATTGATTTGCGATAAACGGAGATTGCAAATCAATTTTCGGACATTTTCGAAAACTGTCAAAAATCGAACCTATTGTGATTTTCGATCGTGGAGGTGTCGTGTGCTGTTCAGAGTGGCTTCTCAGAATTCAGAACACCCATTCCATCGCGGAACTGTCCATCCACCCACCATCTACACGAAGGTCGGGAAAGAAACCGAATAGTTCTTTCCGCAAGAAGTTTTTGAGTGTTCAGACGACATCGCTGGGTATCTGCAAGAGCTTCTTATTGAAGATGACTAGAAGATTTCTGTTGATATTAATGTAAGTGCAATTTGATAAATGTCTTATGCGGACGACTTGGTAAATATTTTAAACAATTTGTCATTGAATCCTTCAACTAACTCTGACTCTATTTCCCAATCCCAAGCGGAAGTACCAGTAAATAATATTAATCAAAGTAGTTCTACTGAGAACAATAATTTCACTGAAATTCAATATCTTAGTGCTGAAGATCAATTAGTTTTAGATAATTTTATTTTAAGTAGTAATACTAGTGCAAATATTAACTTAGAAAACGTAAATCACGAAAACATGACTAACCAATTTAAACCAGAATTTTCAAATTGTGTGCCAATATTTGACGGTAACGCTACCGAACTAAATAGATATTTGGCTACGTGCCAATCAATAATTAATCAATTTTACGATGCTACCAATCCCAATAATTTTCAAAATACTTATATTCTTAATTCTCTTATAGGAAAACTTAATGGTAACGCTAGGCTAGTTATTAACATACAAAACGTAACTACCTGGCAAGAAGTAAAAGACACTCTTTATAGAAATTTTGCCAATCGACGCGACGAAAGTTGCCTAAATAGAGATTTGGTAATGTTACGACAAAATTCAAACGAATCCCCGCAAAATTTTTATGATAGATGTCTAGAAATACTTAATTTGTTATGTAGTTACATAGATGCGTACGAAACTGCAGAAGCAGCAAGAATAAAACGAGAACTATATCAAAATTTGGCATTAAAAACTTTCTTATCAGGTCTTAGGGAACCGATAGGCACAACTATTAGGTGTATGCGCCCAGGGTCTTTGACCGAGGCCATACAATTGGTAAACCAAGAACAAAATGTTAAATATTTCCAAAACGGATCCCAAACACAACCAAAAAATTTTGGCAATAACAGAAATATTCCAATTAATCGGCCTTTTAATCAAAATCAAAATTTCAGTTCGAACGTGCCTTTCTTTAGACCACAACCTAACCATTTTTCACTACCATTTAACGCGCACACCAATCACAATCAATTTAGGCAAAACATTGCACCATTTTCTAATATAAACAGGCCTCAAATGAATTTTAGACCACCATTCAGGAGTCAAAATAATTCTGGCAATTTTAATAGACCACAACAAAACGTATTTAAACCTAATCCTTTCCAACCATTACCTAAGCCAACACCAATGAGTGTGGTATCAAATTCCATTCAAAGACGAGATGAGCCGGCCAACACTTCCCATCAACAAAATCAGTATCAGCCACCTCGTCCAAAATTCACATTCCAAGAACAGTACAACACTGAAACCAACTCTTGTTTTGATAGTGATACAAACTACGATAACACGCATTATGACCATGACCTATCAACAATTGTTTTCAGTATACCAATAGTGGAGAGTATTCGCAGTACGCAAATACCGGGGAATTTTCGCAGAGCTACCCACTTAATGAAAACTCTGAGGGATATCAAATACAGTCGCAGACTGAAAACGAAACACAGAGCCAAAATTTTCAGGATTCCTCACAAGAGACCGAGCAAATTTGATAAACCAAGTCATTTCCCTAAACACCACTAATTGTAATGAATTGTCCTATATCACCTTTCCTGAATACAACCTTAAACTTTTGATCGATTCCGGATCGACTAAATCATTTATTAGCCCTGATTTAGCTTTAAAATATTTTCCAAATTATGTGAAAAACGACCCATTTATTGTTTCCACAGTTTTTCAGAAATCGGCCCATAAGTATAGTGCCATGATACCAGCATCTAAAATATTTAAATTACCCCGACAGATTAATCTCAAATTCTTTTTATTTAAATTCCACGACGTATTTGATGGGTTGATTGGAATCGATAACCTAAAATTACTCCGGGCAAGTTTAAATTATGATAAAGGATTTTTGATTACACCGTATTCAAAAATAAAACTGTCTTTTCATAAAACCAAAACAGAGCTTAATTGTGTAACCATCTCTCCAAGATGCGAACAGGTAATTAGCGTTAAGACTAATATAAAAAATGGTGAAATTATAATTCCCTACCAAAAGATTCATAATTGTGAAATTCCCGAATGCCTTACAATAGCACGCAATGGGAAAGCTCTTACTGCCATTCTCAATAACACTTGCGAGCCTATAACTTAATTAATTGATTTCAACAATTTCGATGACTCACCAAAAACAAAACTAGACCCCTCCTTAATAAGAACAGATCACCTTAATATTGAGGAAAAAAGTAAAATAATAAACTTGTGTAACCAATTTTCTGATATATTTTACCGTGAAGGCACACCCCTTACATTTACTCATAAGATTAAACATCATATTAGAACAGTTGATGAAGTTCCAGTTTATGCAAAAAACTATAGGTATCCATTTATACACAAAAAAGAGGTCGAAAAACAAATTAATAAAATGTTAAATCAGAATATTATTCGTCCTAGCAGTTCACCTTGGTCAGCGCCCATTTGGGTGGTCCCCAAGAAAATTGACGCTTCGGGGGTGCAAAAATGGAGGGTTGTTTGCGATTTTCGCGCCCTTAACCTTAAAAGTCTGGACGATAAATACCCCCTCCCGAACATCACAGATCTTTTAGATAAACTTGGAAAATGCCACTATTTTACAACTCTCGACTTGGCAAGTGGATTTCATCAAATCGAAGTTGATGAAGCCGACATACCTAAAACCGCGTTCAGCACAGAAAATGGCCATTACGAGTACTTGCGAATGCCTTTTGGGCTCAAGAATGCCCCCGCGACGTTCCAACGAGTAATGGATAATATTCTACGCGGAATCACCACCGAAAAATGTGCAGTTTATCTAGATGACATAATAGTTTTTTCTAGCTCTCTTCAAGAGCATATAGAAAAGTTAACCGAGGTTTTCAAACGATTGAGGGAATCCAATTTTAAAATCCAGTTGGATAAATCAGAATTTTTAAAAAAAGAAGTTGCCTACTTAGGGCACATAGTTACCCCAGAGGGCGTTAAGCCCAACCCCGATAAAATTAAAGCTATAAAAAATTATCCAATACCTAGTACTACTAAACAAATAAAAGGATTTTTGGGTCTCTTAGGTTACTACAGACGTTTTATCGATAATTTTGCAAAAATCACAAAACCGTTGACAAAATGTCTTAAAAAAGGTGCCAAAATTATTCATAATGAGGAATTTGTCAATTGTTTCAATACTTGTAAAAATCTTCTTATAAATGAACCGATATTACAATATCCCGATTTCACGAAACCGTTTAACTTAACTTGCGACGTCAGCAATGTGGCTCTTGGATGCGTCCTCAGTCAAGGCCCAATAGGTCAAGACTTGCCCGTAGCATATGCATCGCGAACATTAAACGACTCCGAGCAAAAATATTCCACCATAGAAAAAGAGTGTCTGTGTATTGTTTGGGCCACAAAGTATTTCCGCCCCTACCTATTTGGTAGAAAGTTCAATATTATAACAGATCATAAGCCCCTCCAGTGGCTCTTCTCGTTAAAAGACCCTAGTTCTAAACTGGTTAGGTGGAGACTCAAATTAGAGGAGTTCGACTACAAAATCATATACAAAAAGAGAAAGCTTAATACAAACGCGGATGCGCTATCGCGAATCGAGTTACACACTAAAGAGACCGGGGAAAATTTTGACCTAGGTAGGTACACAAATGAAATAACCCAAAATTTAAGCCAAAATAACGAAAGTACCGAGGAAAATCAAAATCTTCAAAACTCACATAATATCATAAATAGCGACAACTCCGAAAAGGCGAGCCATGATATAGATCAAATATCTATCTATATTAGTTCATGTAGACGATGAACCTCCAGCTATCCCGGCGCCCGAACCAGATGATGACGACGCCACTGTTCACTCGAACGCGTCACATGACCCTGTCGCCGGTGTCCCCATATTAGATATCGCTGTCAATTACGGTGCCAGCCAATTGCTCATACAAGAAGTTTTACATTCTCCTGCGAAACCTAAAACCATAATTTTGTTCGAAAAGAAACGTCGGATCATTGCCCAAATTTCCAAAAACGACTTTGAGCAAGACATTTTAAATCTAATAAAACAATACGTAGTACCCGATACATAAGAACCTTTTTCAGAAGTGATAAGAAAAAACTTTAGGTGGCCTTCTATCAATCTTAAACGCTGTTTGAAAAAATTAATCGATGTGACCGAAAAACAAGACATACCGGAAATTATCAAAAACTACCACGAAGGCAAATCAAATCATCGAGGAATCGATGAAACGTTAGAAAAAATCAAAATTAAATATTATTGGCCCAACTTGAAAAATTCAATACAGACTTTTATAAACGATTGCGAAACCTGTCAAATTAGCAAATATGAACGTCGCCCAGTCAAAATGAAAATGAATGTAACCCCCACGCCGACCGAGCCCTTTGAAATTGTCCACCTAGATACATATACTCTAGAGCAAAGTAAATTTCTAACCATCATAGACAGCTTCTCTAAGTACGCTCAGGCATATCCCTTAAAATCACTGGCCTCAACAGAAATCGTGGATAATCTTCTTTTCTATTTCTCCCATCATAAAATTCCGAAACAAATTATTGTTGATAACGGTACGGAGTTTAAAAATTCGGTTGTTACTGAACTCCTACAACTCCACAAAATAAAAATTCATTTTTGCTCTCCTCAACACCCTCAATCAAATGGGCTGATTGAAAGACTACACTCAACCCTTGCTGAACACATACGTCTTCTTAATAACCAAGAATTTAAAAATACACCGGTTTCCCAAAAAATGATGTATGCCATTCTGGCCTACAATAATTCAATACACTCCTCCACTAAACTGAAACCGACTGACGTAGTTAATGGGCATATAACAGCTGACGACCCGTTTGACATAAATATCGATCAATTATTACTAAGCGATTATATCAGCAATCACAAACAAAAAGCAAAACTCTTGTATGCTAAAATCAACGAAAAATTATCGGAGTCAAAAGAAAAGTTAATCGATAAAATTATCAAAAATAGGGATGACCCCGAAATTTTTGAAGCCGAACAAGACGTATATGTAAAAAAGCATGTGCGGCAAAAAGATGCCAATAAATTCTCAAAACCAAGCAAACTTATTTCTGTTAATAAAAAACGCAAGACGGCTAAAACTAGTTCCCATGAGAAAGTACACTTAAGTAATATAAAACGTCCCCTGAGAAAACGATACAGTTTTACCAACTAATGCTTTATTTTAATCTTTTCAGCATTCTTCGCTTAACATTCGGATTCGAAGAAAAAATTACCGTGAGAGAATTAAAAGACAATCCCGGTGTAATTCCTTTTAATCTAGGAAATGCAAAAATCCACTCACACACTTATTCATTATTATGACCTTAACCCAATTTTGACGGAATTAAATAAGCTTCATAATAAATCTAGAAAACTAACAGACACAATTAATAAACATGCTGAATATAGCTTTGATGTCTCAAATTACCTTAAAATTCTTAAGCTTATACAGGACCGAGTTGACACAAAAATACGAGAAATTATACCTCGTCCGAATAAAGTAAAACGAGGATTATTTAATGGTTTAGGATGGTTTTTCAAATCTATAACGGGAAATTTGGACGCATACGATGAGGAAAGGTATGATAAAATAATTTCGGAACTTCAAAATAATCAAAATACGGTAAATTCAAATATTTTAAAAGAAAACTCAATATCTCTGAGCATAATTAAAAAATTTAATGCCACTATTCAACAAATTAGGGTTAACGAAAAATTATTGGAATCTAAATTGAATCAAATAGGAATAATTGTACAAAAAACTGCTTACAGAGACAATTCTATCTTCATTAAAGATATCATAAACCAAATAATAAATGTCTATGAAATCATTGACTTAACACTTCAAGATATTGAAAATTCAATTACATTTTCTAAGTTAAAAATTATGCATTCAAGTCTTATTAAGACAGAAGATCTCTATTTTGAACTTTTAGAGGTCCAAAAACTAATTGGCATTGACCAAATGCCATTAGAGGTTACGCTAGAAAACATCTTAACATGAAAAAATAATTAACATAGACTGTTTTGTATTTAAAAATAAGATAACATATTTACTGCGTATTCCGATAACGTACCCGACCTATTTTAAATTCCTCCACCTTTACTCTATTCCTATATTGAGAGAGAGTCAGTTTAACAACTTAGTTAAACAAATTGCACTACGCATTCCGAAACCACAGATGTACAGAAGTCAAAGCCCAACACTATGTTTGCGATAAAATGGAACTCAAAGAAATCAGCGAAAGCAGCCCATGCACTGTTAAACTTCTGCAAGATGCCAAGAACACCTCCACTTGTCAACAGATCGAAATAAAAATCACAAAGTCAACAATTAAACAATTAGATGTTCCGGAACAATGGGTCCTTATCCTACCGCAAGAAGAAATCGTCAAATTCAAATGCAACAGCCAAGAAGAAAGCCGAAAATTCCTGGGTACTTATTTACTAAAAGTACCACATAACTGCAAGGTGACATCAAGTCAAGAATCCATCACTAATAGTCGAGTAGCTGCACGTAACACCAGTGAACCGATATTGTTCCCTGACCTCGACAATGAAATACGCCTTCTGCCAACACTTAATCTTAGAGTGCAGTTGCAAGAAATTAAATTAGATGGGCTACATGAAGTACAGAATTTAATTGAAGAAAACCAACCGGCACAATTCTGTCCTGGTGTTTCTGGGTCACCCAGTATATGGACTAACATGTTGTACGCCGCCGTAGTAAGCGCCCTTGTCTGGTTCATTTACAAAAAGAAATGTTCCTATAAACTGAAGAATCCCCGAGAAATAGAACTTCAAGACGTTCAACTACCCCGTTAGCCGTGGAGTTGAAACCTTGGGGGGAGGAGTTACATCACACCCTGTAACGAAGACCATAGCCAACCTGCTGACATAACATTCTTCTTTTTGCAAGCATATCATTATTTACTTCACTTCAACTAATGTACTGGATTTTTACAGTTAGTCAGAGAAAAGACTTCGAACCGTAAGAATCCAATCTCGAATTTTGTAATTTAGAAAAATAAAATTTTTTTAAAAACGGAATTTCTAGTTATCAATAGTTAACTCATGTATATAGAAATTTTAAGTAGGCTGTATACGTGTTAAAAAAGGATAAACAACTACTTTTTTGTGGTATCAATTGAAATGGTCTGCAAAGAAATTGCTTATCATAACAATGTCATTCGGTAAAATCGGTATCCGCAAAAATTCGAAATCGGAAAAATTAAAACGAATAAAAATTGTATGCAGGTAGCATCATTTATATGTTTTGCAATTAAATTTGGTATCAAAGACGCGTATGACTAAAAAGTAAAACGGCGTTCCATAAAAAGGTGCTATTTTTTTTTGAGTTTTTTACACTGTTTTAACTCTTCATTTAAAAGTAAATTCAAGACTACAGTTAGGTTTTTGAACGCCTAAAAATTTTCTGACGTAAAATTGTTCAAAGTAAAGTGAAAAAACAAATCTTATACTTCTTAAAAAAGTTTGTAAAAAACATGGTGTCCCACTAGTGGGTGAACTAGAAATTGGTATCTTCCTTTCTATAAAGGATAGGGAAAATAATTTTATAGAAAAGTAACGTGATGTACGAATCGCACATTTCTAAAATTGCAGATTATACAGGGTGACTCATAAAAGGGTAAATGCGAAAAATTTAATTTTTTAAATAAGATAATCCATAAATTATTAAAATTTTTTACCCAAAAATCTATACATCTCTTATGGAACCCACTAAATGTCTAAATTCATCTCAGATCAGAATCATAAAAGTACGTCTCATCTGAGAATAAAACGACTTATAAATCCATATCTTACTTTTTTATTATCTACTCCAAATTGGAAACCTTCAATCTAACCACGTTCTTTATGTTATACACAAAAATTGTTATTATCTGTTGAATGTGTTTAAATGTTGCATGAAGCTTAAACTCGCTGTTTCCAGTGATGTTCAATAATCTTTTTTTACTCAACTTAAAAACTTAAAAAACTAAAAAAAAACTCAAAGTAAAATTAAACGTAGAAATAGTGTATTCCTTATGCATGTCAAAAAAAATTAAATTCAGTTGAAAATTGGAAAGTTGTAAAATCTAAAAAATGGAATTTTAAACAAACTAAGGCTAGTGAAATCGTCAAATCAATTTTCTTTCCGAGACGAAAAATATGAAAATCTCGACTTGAAAACTCGATTATTCACTAATTTAACAAGTTCGTATTTACAAAGAAACGACACAACGAAAATCTAAATGTTTCGCAGTGCGAGGCTACTTTTTTAAACAGCACGAACTTTAGCGTTAAAACGGACGATATACGATTCCAAAGGGTTATAGGTAGAAAATTCTAAAGGGTCATAAGTAGAAAAAAATGTCTTCATTTTTAAAAGTGGTAGGCAAGGATCATTTGTTTAATTATTTCAGAAAGGGTAAGTTAAGAGAAGACTGTAATATATACACAAAACTATTAAAACATTTTTTATAAACTTCCATTTAAATTGGAAATTACATAAAAACACTAGCCTGCTTTCCAACTTCTAATATATTACAAAAACTTCTTTTTGCAGCTAATATAAAAATAAAAGTGCTTACTTTTTGGTTGTTTTCATTAATGACATTTAAAACTCGGGAGTCTCGAATTTTGTATAACAGGTTTACACAAAAAACATTATTAGTATCATATATATATATATATATATATATATATATATATATATATATATATATATATATATATATATATATGTTATATCTATTCTTCAGCTATTTCATCATACAAGTTATGCTAACCTTGGTTCCCAGACTATCAGCTATCACCCGCCAACGCAGTTATTCAGAAAGCCAAGCTTATCTCAATAACAAAGTATCACATATCAGTCAACAACGTAGATCATCCTATTCTCATAAACAGCAGGTGTTACTTGTTTACGAAAACAAGTCTATACCAAGAAAGCTTCATCAGCAGAACCCACGTCCTGACCCAAGTGTTCAAGAAAGAAGTAAACAGTTCCCACTGAGTCAGCATAACGAAACATATAAATAATTATTTTTCTTTGTAAACAGTTCAGTACAGTTCAGTCTAGCTTGAAATTCATTTTGTTAAATATTACTCTTTGCATGTTCAAATGTATATATTTTAATTTGTATTATTTTTGAGTAATAAAATAATTTTTTAAAAAGTAATTTGGCAAGAAAGAGATTTAACCAACTGGTGCAGTCGGTAGGATCTGAAACCGTCTAACAGAACACGAAGCCCGTGTGCACTCTAACTGTCGACGGAGGATCCCAATCCATTGTTCGGAAGAACCTGTGAAAAACAAGAAAAACAGAGAAAATCACGACCCGACGTCACCAACTCGCAGTCAATCTACGGATTAGGAACACCTAGTGAAGCCCCTGGTAGAATTTGCTGCAGAGAACACGACGAAGTCTGATGTTTCTACTAGTAACGTAAGACTGAATCATCTCGTTTATTAATTTTCATTTTTTTCAATTTTCCAAAAATATTGAAATTTTTATTCAAATTTAAGGAAACTGTTCGATTTTTCAATTTTGATAATTAATTAACGAAAAACTGAATTCAAAAACAAATCCAAAAGAATATTTTAATTTCAAATTTTGATTATACAGTTAATTAAATTTCAAAAAAAAATCTAAATTTTGTAAATTTTAGTATTGCTTTAATTTACGTTGATTTGTGTACTACTTTACGTACTGCCAATCAACCTAAATTCTTAATTTTAAGTTCGTATCCTTTTTATATAATATTGTGTGCCTATATTATTTCATTTTGATATTGTGATATATTGAGCAACCATTACTGATAACGGAATACAAAATGTCCCTGAGACACCCGAAATTGAACCGTATAAATTATCTGAAATATTTTCGATAATTCCTGAACACGATGGTGATCAAATTTTTCTCCAAACATTTCTCAATGCTTGTGATTGTGCTTATAATATGTCGACACGCGATCAAAAAGATTTATTAGTAATCCACATAAAAAATAAATTACGCGCAAGAGCAGCGCAGCTAATAAGCTCTCGCAATCCTATTTCTTAGTTAGAAATAAAACAACTTTTAAATTCTCACTTCGGAGATACGCGAGACTTGTCTTCTTTAATACAAGACTTACAACGTATCAAACAATTACCTAATGAGAGTCCTTTAACCTTCCTCAACCGACTTCAAGTGCTAAATGCAAAAATGCACGCTAATATATAAAAGTCTAATCTCACCCCACAACAAAAACAAGCTCAAATAACCCTGATCGAATCCATGTCCCTGCCCCCTCTTAACTGGTCTCGAACCCCGTATTGGACATATAATTCGTGCCAGTAACCCAAGAGATCTTCTTGAAGCCCAAATACGTATTTGACGTGAACTTCAATTGTCCTATTTCGAATCTCAAAAAGTTTTAAAACCGAACCCACCAAAGCCATTCAACCTTTGAGAAAACCAAAGTTTCAAACACAAAAATGTTTTAAATGTGGACGTATTGGTCATTTAGCAAATCAATTCCATGCCAATAACGGACAACCACGTCCCAATTTTTCCCAAAACTCAAATTTTCAGCGACCCCAGTTTGCCCCGCAAACAAATTCTTTTCAGTCACACAGACCGAACATGCAACAACAAAGAAGTCCAAATACGCAAACCCCAAATATTACAAATAATCAATCAAATCAAAATAATTTCCAACGTCAACCGAATTTTAATTATTCTCGACCCTCAGTAATTCAGAAAAATCCCAATTTCAAAGCTCATTTAGTTAGCACCAATAACAGTCAAGAAAAATATTTTAACGACTATCAACAAAATTACCAAGATCCCTAATTATTTTCTTATGCCCCTCTACTTTATTCGAAAACGAATACGACAATTCTTATGACAATCCAGACCCCAATTTAAACTTTAACGAACCAATCGAAGAGTATCAAAATCTTCCAATCGAAGAAAATCAAAATTTTCTTTTATCCCCAGATCAAAACCATCCACCCAATCAAGAAACAAATCAAATACAAGCCCAAATCGAAACTCTCACGCTAGACGATATGAATCCCTCACTCAATTTCCCCGAACAACTATTTCTTTAAATCCCTTCCTTGCTAAAAATCCCAAAAATTTTTACTATATTAAAGACGCAACAAATACTTTCAAACTACTCATAGATTCTGGTGCAGGTATTTCAATTTTCAAAGAAAATACAGTAAAGAACTTTCCAAATCGTTTCCCCGAAAATGCAACAATTCAAGGCATTACCGAACAAAAACTTTTATTAACTGAATCAACCTTGATAAATTTTAAAAACGGTGACCCTCACAAAGTCTATATTTACAACTTAGACATTGATTTTGACGGAATTCTAGGTCTTGACTTCCTAGAACACTACGAATGTACAATTGATTTAAAAAATAAACAACTTATTACCAATTTTAAAACACTACCACTGTAGAAAGTTGAAGAAAGTTACTCTTCAACAGAACTCGAAACATACGAGGCAAATGAAAATAAAATAACTATACAAGGTAGAACAGAACAAGTTTTTAAATTAAAATGTCATCTAATCAATACCGATGATATTCTATCCCGAAAAGAAATAGAAAAAGTACATATCCCAAATGCCCTTGTCCATGTCAATCAAAAAGGCGAATTTTTGACAACAATTATCAATGCGAACGCAATCCCAAAAACAATTGATTTTTCAAATATCGAAATAGAACCATTTTCGATACACACACTTCTTAATTTTAATCTTCCTGAATCTCCCGAATTTCAAACTTCAAATAGAATCCCGACTATTAGATCCCAGCTTAGACTTGACCATTTAAACGAAGAAGAAAAAGAATTAATCACAAATCTTTGCGTCAATTTCGAAGACATTTTCTATCTAGAAGGTGACAACCTTTCCTTCACAAGTGAAATCAAACATAAGATAGACACGAATAATACAAAGCCCATTTTTACTAAATCTTATAGATATCCCCAAATACATAAACAAGAGGTTAAAACGCAAGTAAACAACATGTTACAACAAGGTATAATTAGACCATCAATTTCTCCCTGGTCATCTCCCGTTTGGGTTGTACCGAAAAAAATCGACTCTAGTAATAAACAAAAATGGAGAATCGTAATAGATTATAGAAAATTGAACGAATCCACTGTTAATGATAAATATCCACTTCCTAATATCTCAGATTTACTTGACCAACTTGGACAGTGTCAATATTTCACTACTCTTGATCTCGCTTCTGGTTTCCATCAGATAGAGATAGATCCTAAAGATATTTCAAAAACAGCGTTGTCAGTAGAAAACGGTCATTATGCATTTTTACGAATGCCCTTCGGACTAAAGAATGCCCCATCTACATTCCAACGTGTAATGGACAATATTCTTTTAGGAATCCTAAATGAACGATGCCTTGTCTATATGGATGATATTATAGTTTATTCCGCTACAATTGACGAACATATCCATCGATTACGCGAAGTTTTCAAACGACTAAGAAAAGCTAATTTTAAAATACAACCAGACAAATGCAAATTTTTACGCAAAGAAGTAGCATATCTTGGACACGTAATAACTAAAGACGGTGTTAAAACAAATCCAGCAAAAATTGAATGTATTCAAAATTTTCCCCAACCAAAAAATCCTAAGGATATAAAATCTTTCCTTGGCTTAGCAGGCTATTATCGACGATTCATCCCTAATTTTGCGAAAATTTCTAAACCACTTACTCGTTTACTCAAAAAAGAAATAAAATTTGACTTTGATTCTGATTGCAAAGAATCTTTTAACGAACTAAAAAAATTGCTAATTTCCGATCCAATTCTTATATACCCAAATTTTGACGAACCATTTCTTTTGACCACAGATGCTAGTGCTTTTGCAATAGGCGCTGTGTTATCACAAGGACCTGTAGGAAAAGATTTACCAATTGGCTATGCATCTAGAACCCTATGTAAAGCCGAAACAAATTATTCAACTATTGAACGTGAACTCCTTGCAATCGTATGGGCAGTAAAACATTTTCGCCCGTATCTTTTTGGCAGAAAATTTAAACTAATCACAGACCACCGCCCTCTTACTTGGCTTTTTTCAATCAAAGACCCAGGCAGTAGACTCGCACGCTGGAGACTTAAACTCGAAGAATATGAGTATGAAATAATTTACAAACCCGGTAAGATCAATAAAAACGCAGACGCATTATCAAGAATTAAAATTAATCATTTTAATCAATGCGTAAAATTCCAATCAAAACTCTATTTTTGCGACAAATCAAGACGATGACGACAAACCTAATAATTCAAATTTAAATTTCGATGATGAAAAAATAACCGAAGATTACAACACATTTGCTAATATGTACGAAACAAAATCCTTAATTGATTATTGAAAAGTTGAAACTTCAAACGAACAACTTCTAAATAAATCACATAAAAACATAATAACCTTTTTTCAACAAAAGAATTTAGGAGAATTACATCATGAAATATTAGAAGACATTTTTGAAGAAAATGCAGATTTTTCAATACAGAGACTAAATATTTTCTCTAGTAAAACAGTTAAAAATCGGAAATATTACATAATTCCTTTGTTACTCGGTCCAGAAAATGTAGTCCAACATCTTTTCTATATTATTTATACAGGACAAAACGAATTTGACCTTTCGTCAACATATTTTATTGAAAATAAAATAGACCTTCCTATTCTTGAAATATTTTCTTTTATCTTTGCAGACAAAGGTATTAAAATATGTATTTGTCAAAATATTGTAACTATCCCAGATAAAGACCAAATACCAATTATATTGGAACAATACCATTTAGGCAAAAGTAATTTACATCGCGGAATTAACGAAACTTTAAGACGAATCAAAGAAAAATATAATTGGCCCAGAATGATTAAAGATGTAGAAAATTTTATAAAAAGTTGTGAAACATGTCAAAAAATTAAAATATGCCGAAAAAATTTAAGCAACCCTTTAGTGATAAGAGAAACACCGAAAACGCCATTTGAACGAATAAATATCGATATATTTGAATATCCATCTAAGAACTATGCTTTGACAATACGAGACGAACTTACTAAATTTACCCAAGCTTATCCAATTGAAGATAAAACATCAAAAACTATTGTCAACACTATTATTTTATTTTTCCAACATCATGGTACCCCACTACGAATCCATTGTGATTATGGCCGTGAATTTAATAATACACTAATGAAAGACCTATGTGAACTATACGACATAAAAATAACATTTTCTAGTGTAGGTCATCCCCAATCAAATGGCTCTCTAGAAAGATTTCACGCTACACTTAGCGAAATGATAAGAGCTAATCAAACCGAAAACCCACATGAACATCCGTTCAACGTACTTCCGTATGCTGTTATTTGTTACAATAACACGAAAAATAAAACCCACGGTTTTACGCCCTTTGAACTAATTTTTGGTCATACTTCTTCTAGACCCCCTGAAATCCTATATAATGAGAAAACCCTCATATCAAAATACATACGTGATTTAAACAATCGTATGCAATTTCTTTATAAATCTGCTCGTGATAAAACGAAACAACAAAAAGAAAAAGCAAAAGAACGTTTTGATCAACATGTTCCCAAACATCTTCATGAATATAAAATAGGTGAAAAAGTGTATGTACGCGAATCCCAAATTAAAGATAAAGCTCAAAACAAATTTAATGGCCCTTTCGAAATTCTCGAAATTTATCAAAACTCAGCCCTCTTATTAAATCCTAATACTAAACAAAAATCTAAAATAAATTTTGATAGATTAAAACCATACTACGAGCAAATTTCTCTTCCAGGACCATCCTCGGACTGTCATCAGTCGTCCAGTCCCAATACTCCATAAGTCCAGTTAACAACACGATAGGAGTCTTCTTTCATGAAGAAGCAAAAATAAGAATCTAATGACAAATGGACATTACTTGTATATAAAGACAATTAAGGATACAATTGTAAATAATGATAGAATTTTAGAAAACCTTATAAATAATATCAACGAAGACGTACCACGAATGAAAGCATTTAAATCTGAAGTATTAACACATATTAGTCTCCTTAGACAAATATCACGAGCTGTAAATCAAAAATATACAGAGATAATGGCAGATACTAAAAAATATATTCTAAGAGAAAAACGTGGAATTTTTAATGGTATAGGAACATTTTGGAAAGCAATTACAGGAAACTTAGATGCCTCCGATGGCGAATATTTTAATGACTGTATAGAAAAAATAACACATGATGATCAAATCGAAAATCTTCTTAAAAATCAAATCTCAGTAACTACCTCAGTAATAAAAGAATTTAATTCAACTATTCAGAAACTCAAAATTGACGAGGAAACATTCAATAATGATATTATAGAAATTCGAAAATCAATACTGGATATTTCTGACGATCTGAAATATTATTCCTCTCAAATAGAAATATTAAATATTTGCGAACTATTAATGGAAAGTTATTCATTTCTTGAAAATGCTTTGAATGATATTATAAATTCAATTGTTTTCGCCCGTTTACGGATTTTACACAGTTCAATTATTACACCTTTTGACTTAATAGAATCACTAAAGCACATATCTCAATCATTGCAAAGAAATAATTTACTTTTGTTAATTCACCCTTCAAGTGTGGCTCAATATCTCGAAATCATACAACTAAAGGCATATCAATATGATTCAAAAGTAATTTTTGTTCTCGAAATCCCATTAGTTGATCCAGAAAAATATATTCTCTTTCATTTATATCCAATACCAATTTTGGATAATCGAACAGGTCTTCACCACATTCTTTCAATAACAAATAATTTAATTGCGCGAAACGATGATTCATTATTATATATCACAATTCGCAACTTGGAATCATGTAAATCTTTGAGCAGCCGAACACTAATATGTTCCAACATCCTGCCATATCCAATAGACAGTGATGCTGTTTGTGAAGCCCAGTTACTACGATTAATCAATCGCCTTCCAAGAACGTGCCAAGTTTCAGTTATCCTAGCCAAAGACTATCATGTGCAAGAACTTAATCAAAACTCCTGGTTAGTTGCCGTTGCAGACCCTCTACCTGTGACTATTAAATGTGGTTCCAGAGACGTTGTTACCCGAACAATCAGTACCAACGCCATAATCAAACATCAACCAGAGTGCAGTGCATTTATTGGCAGCACCAAAGTTCTAGCGAAGAAATTTGTAAATATTTATGATAATGTTACCTACAGCAACGTTCCAATCCAAATTCCATATGATTGCTGCAGCCATTATCCTGAGAAGATACATATACCAGACTTGAAGCCTCTTAAGTTACACGACATTGACACAGGAAACTTAAATATCGCTCAACATAAATTAAATGAATATTCTGATCAGTTGGACAGACTAATCAATCAACCATTCGTAAAGAAACATATCGGTTGGTTTACGATCCTGACCATAACTCTGATCATCAGTCTAATTATCCTGTACATATTTTGTAAATGTTATAGAAGAAAACCTAAAAACCTCAGTATTGGAATTGTCAATGCCAATAGTGATGACTACCCACCTTCTCCACCAAGGTCCAGAACAAATTTTGTACAATGGAGAAGAATATTTCCAAAAAGGCGACCAAACATACGTGTCGGTGAACCAACAGAAGAATCTGAAGAAATAGAACTTAACCTGAACAAACATTCAGCTTGAAAGTTGCTTCCACGTACCAACTTTCATCTTGATGGGGGAGTTGTTATATCTATTCTCACCAGCTATTTCATCATACAAGTTATGCTAACCTTGGTTCCCAGACTATCAGCTATCACCCGCCAACGCAGTTATTCAGAAAGCCAAGCTTATCTCAATAACAAAGTATCACATCAAGTCAACAACGTAGGTCATCCTATTCTCATAAACAGCAGGTGTTACTTGTTTACGAAAACAAGTCTATACCAAGAAAGCTTCATCAGCAGAACCCACGTCCTGACCTAAGTGTTCAAGAAAGAAGTAAACAGTTCCTACTGAGTCAGCATAACGAAACATATAAATAGTTATTTTTCTTTGTAAACAGTTCAGTACAGTTCAGTCTAGCTTGAAATTCATTTTGTTAAATATTACTCTTTGCAAGGTCAAATGTATATATTTTAATTTGTATTATTTTTGAGTAATAAAATAATTTTTTAAAAAGTAATTTGGCAGGAAAGTGATTTAACATATATATATATATATATATATATATATATATATATATATATATATATATATATATATATATATATATATATATATATATATATATATATATATATATATATATATATATATATATATATATATATATATATATATATATAATTTGTTTCTTAAACCTTTTATTTATAATTACTTCGAAAATATTTCTTGGGTCTAGGTTTATGCATTGAAACAATAGTGGTTATATTTCGCTCGACGTTTCGCTTTTGATTAAAAGCATTTTCAAGAGCATTTATTTTAGCTAAAAAGAGAAAAAAAAAAACAATATCAGGTCGATACAAACTGGTTTGTTAAAATTGCCGTTTTGTCAATTATACAAACATTGATAAAGTAAAATTCTTCATTAATCCTAAAACATTTAGCAGCAGAACACTTTTCCAAAATGACTTTCACAATTTTACACATTAAAAAATATTAAAAAACTTATTTACATTATTGACGAAAAAAAAAAATTTCGTCAATAATGTAAATAAGTTTTTTAATATTTTTTAATGTGTAAAATTGTGAAAGTCATTTTGGAAAAGTGTTCTGCTGCTAAATGTTTTAGGATTAATGAAGAATTTTACTTTATCAATGTTTTTATAATTGACAAAACGGCAATTTTAACAAACCAGTTTGTATCGACCTGATATTGTTTTTTTTTTCTCTTTTTAGCTAAAATAAATGCTCTTGAAAATGCTTTTAATCAAAAGCGAAACGTCGAGCGAAATATAACCACTATTGTTTCAATGCATAAACCTAGACCCAAGAAATATTTTCGAAGTAATTATATATATATATATATATATATATATATATATATATATATATATATATATGTGTGTGTGTGTGTGTGTGTTGATTCTTAGTCTTTCAGGGATGGAAAAATACAATGTGCTTTTCATTCCTTCACCAGTAGTCGGGAATTTATTTATGATATACTTCAAGAAAGAAGCCCTTCAGAAAGCAAGTTTAAAGCCCAAATTATGGATTCGTTATGTGGATGACATATTTATTATATGGCAACAGGGTCCTACAGATCTCACAAAATTTCTCTGACTCACGTAAATTCAATCCACCCCAGAATACAATTTGCTCTAGAGTTAGAGGAAAACAACAAACTACCATTTTTAGATGTTCTGGTCACAAAACTGCATAACGGACATTTCGAATACACCGTGTACAGAAAACCAACACATACATGGCCAATACTCTTATATCCAGATCCGTGCAATTAACTGAAACACAGGCGAGACAAAACGAACTTAATGTAATATCTAGTGCTTTAAAGAAAAATGGCTACAAAAATCGCAGCGATTAATGCAGATGGCTCCCGAACAACAAACAACAAAAATTATGAACCGGGAAAGTAGCAAGTACCATATGTAAACGGCGCAACATACAGAATCGGAAGAATTCATGAAAACACAACATATAAATAATACACAAGCCATAAACAGATATAGGTAAACTACTTGGAATATAAACTGGAAAACCACGGAGTATACGGTATTCCGTGTCAGGACTGTGAAAATATGTACGTGGGGCAAACTAACAGGCGAAGATCAGCAAGAGTGGTAGAGCATAACCTCAGCATCAGAAACAAACAACCTCAGTTTTATTCCTACATCATCAGGAATCGGTCACAAAAGAAATTTCGATGCATGCATTAATGCAGAATAATCCGAGAAGCCATAGAAATTGAAAAACAAGGCGATTTGAATAAAAGGGACGAATCATTAACGTCAGCAAAACTGTTCTTTTCAGAATGACAGTAGTGAACGGATGTACACCCGAAATGAAAACACATGTTGTTTGTCTGAATATCACAGAAAATACAAAGAGTGCATGGCTAAAACCATCAGCTAAAAGCTTATAATTAAAATCTGTTTGCGAAAGATTTACGTAATACCCGGAATTAATTATTCACACATTTTGTGAGTTTAAAACATGCGAGCCGACTAGTACAGTTAAAAAAGTGTAACATACTATTCAGCATGTACGTTATGAAGAACGTCTTGGCTAATGTCGTCTCGGTCGTACTTTAATCTGTTCGGTTAAAAGTTAAATACATATGACCACTGAAGAAGACATTTTAGCAATAAATACTCACATTCAGGATTGCATAAATTGATACATTAAATGCACCTAACTGGATATTAGGCTCTTGACAATGCGTTCTAACCGTTCTAATTTAGAAATAAATTTTCATTCGGTTGATCAAACTTTCCACACTTTGCACGGTTTTAACTCTGCAGCCGACTGTGCTCGACTGTCACAGAGTAAACTGACAATGCGGGTATTCGTTTTAGTTCCGTTTATTAGTTTAAGGTTAACGGAGTCAGATATAATTCTAACTGTAGAGTTAAAATAATACAATATACCCGTATTGTGTTGACATGTGTAGATATTTTATTCGTGACGTTTGGAATTGATAGAAATACATTCAATTTATTTAACCTTTAAAGTTGATAAATTACTGATCAAATGCTAATAAATATTTAAAATTTAGCTGCTCTTATTAAAATTGAATATCTCGGTTTCAGATGAAATAATTGAATGAGGTTCTTACATTAAGTAGTATTACTATTGTATTACACAGCACAGGAACTAAATTGATTTGTATAAAATTGTTTCGGATTGTGGTTTATAATATACAGCAAAATTTTAAAAAGAATTCACATGACATGCATATTTTTGTTTTATTTAGACCCACCATTATATTTTTTGAGTTCCACTCTCAGGACAATTTTATCATTTTTTTGATATCTCTATGTCCATCGAAGAGATTATTTTTTAATTGAAAATTTGCATCTCTATGTGTTAAAATTGACAAAAGTTGTCTAAAAAAATAAGGGAGGAATAAATTGATGTTACGGTAAGTCAGTATGAACTAAAAATTGGAATTGAGGCAATAATTTTATCTTAAAGGGGATAGCTATGAAATATTTTTTAAATTTTTACCGAACAGAAAAATGTTTTGTATGTGTTATATTTTGGTAGAGCATTTCGCGAATAAACAAAACACAAAATAATATATATATATATATATATATATATATATATATATATATATATATATATATATATATATATATATATATATATATATATATATATATATATATATATATATATATATATATATATATATATATATATATATATATATATATATATATATATATATATATATATATATATATATATATATATATATATATATATATATATATATATATATATATATATATATATATATATATATATATATCCTAGGTTTGACCACATAATATCTGCTAGATTAAGGGGAGTTGAGATGGCTGAACATGAATAACGCACGACTTCATTTTGCTGGATTTGTCCACTCAATCATGTCAACACTCAACAGGTCAACCTGTATACCTTAGTGAAAAATTATATTTTTGGAATGTCACCCATACCCTTAACACCTAGATGTAAAATTGCTACCTATCGGAAACTATTCTTGTACAGTAATAGATGATTTGTTTTCCTAAGAAAATTATTTTCTTTCTAGTGCTTTTAAGAAAAAGTAGAGTAGGATTCTATTAAATGAATAATATGTGTAAAAGTAATACCGCCTTTTAGTATTTTTGTTAGTCTTTATATTGCTTTTAAAATTTAAAACATGCTACGTTCGTTTCTTGTGATTTTATATATATTCTAAATATTTGTTATATGATACTCTAGATAGGTATATACTTTAATGCTTCTCTTTATAGACGTTGGATGAAATTGGTTTTATCTGGAAGATATTACTATTTTAATTATCCATTTCTAACAACTTCGAAAAGCATTACTATAAGTTTTTAAAGTATTGTGGGTGTTAAAAATTAAAAAAAAAAACATTAGTATTAGGAATAGGAATTATAACCAACAAAAGGATGAGTCGAAACCCCTTCTAGAAACAGGATTTAAGATTGATTAAAACGTATAGTATTTTTCATGAGTTGTTCGTATACTCTGTGACATTGAAATTGTTTTCCAAACTCTTGCGAAACGAGTTTGGAGTGCGTTACTGGATTCTAGACGAATTTCTAAGTATTTTCTACATTCCCTATACCAAGTGCCATAAAATCAGCATTTAGAAAATTTCTATCTATAGAATTAATAAGGTTTTCGGAAAGAAATCATGTTTCAAATTAATATCTCAAACGGCAACAAAATGGCAAGCTGGAAAATGAGCTTATTAACACCCTATACACCGACAAATTTCGTGATTGTGGATTGAAATTAAAAAAGACCTGAACAGTTTGGCTAATAGATCTGACAATTTGCACAAGCAGGAACAAATAGACCCTAAAAATTTGAAATATTGGATGGCAAATACAATTTAATACGTCGACTGCCGTAAGGCACATACCATATCTAGGCGTTGTCAGTCGTGTTCCTAGTCTAACGCTATGTGCCTTCATACAGCGCGTTCATTTAAATCACATTACAAACGCTATTGTCCCAAATACCTTATGTATTTATATGGGAATCGACAACCAGCGCACAGTGATATAATGCAACAATCTAGGACTCCAAAAAGCAATATTTAATATGTATACATTGTGGCAAAAATATAATCAAAATGTCATATATTATTTTCAAAAGCGTGAATTTCAAATGGTGCATATTCATGATGGGTATTTTAATTTTTATTAATGTTTATAAGTTTAGCTGTTTGTTGAAAGTGGTAGTTACGTTTTAAAAAAATGTAATGCAAGAATATTAAAAAATTGAAGAAATATATGTTTCAGTAGAGAACAACATTTTTGCAACTGGTTACTCACTGGACTCAATGTTATTATCGTCATAATTATTTTAGGATAATTCCATTTTTGCATTTTTGCAGGAAATAACATGGCTATAAGACGATCTGACGTATTAGAAGTTGTAAGATTGAAAAGTCCGCTGTATTCTAAAAAAAGATTACTGAAGTTCAAAATAATACTGCGGCCGGCAATATAATACTTCTCAAGTCTGTTATATTATAATTATAAAAATTAAAAATGGCTTCAGGAGGAAATTATCACTTCAGGCTCAGTTGCTAACTAGGCAAATAATAGTAGCTCGTTAATTTTGGTGTTACTCTAAAGTTTCCTTTGCTGAAGAAAGTATTCAAACAAAGCGCAGAAGAGTTCAGATAGATTTTTCTTCTAAAACCAAAGAGAAGCTGTGCTTCGCTGCTGAAATGGGGTTGTATTCTGTTGGAAAGCGAGATGTAGCCTCAGTATTATCCAAAATAAGAAAATCTCTAAAAAGAGCAATGGGTTTAAAAAAGATGGAAAGCAGCCAAGAAGATCCATAAAACATTTCATTCTCGTTGAATGAGACATTAACATTTTTTGTAGTTTATAAATGTACAGGTCACGACTATATAGGTTTGAGGACTGTCATCGCTAAGAAAGTTTTACAAAAATTGTCTCCCAACTACGGAAAAAATATAGTGTCCAAAAAAAATTGTTATTCTTGTAATATTTCGGTGACAAATGCCACAGCTGAGGTACCTTTGCAGGAGTAATTTCAAACACTTCTCAGGATATTCGCATACCTTAAATTCCCTTAAAAAATATTTATAAATGGGGATCGGAGGGAAGTGGAAACCAAAGTAAATATAAAAAAAATGGTAGATATGATGATTCGAACATACTTCCTACATCTGTGATGCCACTACAATTTAGTTTTGATAATAACCTAAATAGCCGGTAAGTTTTGTAACAAAATCCTCGAGTTAGAAATTTTCTTATGTAGAAAAGCAAATAACTCACTTTTACCAACTAAAATTGAAACAGATAAAAAGGATTATATTGTACACTAAAAAATGCTGAAAACAATGATAGACGATAAGGTGAGTAATTCTTTGATGTACACTTCTTCTTAAAAATGTTATTTATGTAAACCGGACCAGCCAGCTTAGGTTAATAGTCTGGAATACAGTAAAAACTTTACCCATTAATCCATATGCTCGTAATTTAGGATTGTTATCACTTCATACGTTTAAGATTTTTTAATGTATAGTTCATATTTCGCACAGAATAAACATTAAAGTTTGGAGGATTCTCCAAAATTTTAAAAATGAGTTTAATAAAAGGAATAAAAAAATTATTGAATCTTTTAGAGAGCACACAGAATTATTTATTGATATTCTTAAAGTTGGTTTCGGTAACACAAATGACAGTAACACTGCTAGAAAATATTTTCTGATCCAGAGTTGATATCTCTAATAACTGGCATAGATCAAAAATTGAAATGTAGATTTATTATAATATTAAGTACTTTAAATTGTGATTAGAAAATAAATACTTCACTTTTTGGTCAGTACGTTTATGAAACAGCTTAAATGTATGTTAAATTATACGAATGGTATCCATTGCCTTCTACTGTCTATATAATATTAATACCTAGTAAAGATTTAATTGAATACTTTTTACTTCTGATAGGACAGTTAGGAGAGGATTCCCAAGAATCATAGTTTCTTCTGAGCCGCTAATTTCTAGTTTCTAGAATTTCACCAACCAAACATGACGGTATTTTAAATAGTGACATTATTAATCTGTTACTTGTCCCTGAACTTTATAAAAAATAATTTCTTTCATTTTTTTTTATCATTTTAACTGCTGATGTTAATTAAATAGCCCTGTTTGGCTGAATATGGTCAAATCTGGTTTAAATTTTATGACTTTTAGGAGCTCTAGCATTAACAACTCTTAAACTCGTTTTGTGTTGCTTAATAACCTTGGATATACTTTGATTAATTTTTTTATAAAGGTTTTTGGGTTAATTATGGTATGCTTATAAACAGCGGTACCTCAACATATATTTAATTTTATCATCTGTGATTTTTTTAAAGCTTTCAGTATAGTAAAAATGGTAAATATTAATTTAATTTTTTTGTATTTACTTTTTCCCACCAACCAATTAAGGTTAAAACGTTGCCGTGTTAAGTTTGACCGACTTGGAAAAACGAAACATCCTGTAGATAAAAATACGTTGTAACTTCAGCATTTAAATTTTCTCTCTATCTTTTATACTTTCTGAGGTACGACAGTGTCTCTAGATAAACGAACCACCCTGTATATATGTATATAAAAATTGCTTATTTTACTATTTCTTATTAAGAGTCTGCTTTAAGAATCCCACGGGACTAAAACCCGATAATTTTAATTGTTAATCTGTAAGTATCTATGACTAAAATTTTATTTAAAGTGCAAATTTATATAACATTTCAAGAGATGTAAAAAATATGAAAAACACAAAAAATAAGTGTCTTATTAATATTTTTTTATCAAATTTTTAGGGCGTACCGCAAAAATATTTTGTAGACTTTTGGAATTCTAGATGTGTATATAATATCACTATGCAGCGGCGCCGCAGATCCAGAAAAAACATAACCCCCAGGTTGGTAGTGAAACATTGTTCCCAGATATGTCCTAAATACATTTTCTCTGCTAAAGTGACTCTTATAATAGTAGATTATAATAATACAAGTCAAAAATGATAATACGAACAACTAAAATGATCTCATAACAACCGCTTACTGAGGCTAAAACTTGTTCTCTAATAAGAAACATCCCCAGTTTCTAGGCCCAGTATAAGTGTCTTCCTGTAGCACGAACCGGAGAAATTATACGCTCATTATTCTAGGCACAAATACTGTGCCTTGACAATGAGTAACTACCGATCAATTTCTATTATCTGCAACTTTCTGAAAATTTCATATCAAACCATATTTTTGCCAAAGGTAGAATATGCGTTATCTCCTAAGCAACATAGCTTTATGAAGGGCAGCACAGACTTTTCTAAAGCCTTCGACCGTATTGATCACAAAATATTGTTACACAAATTATCGCTCTTTGGCTTCTCGGAATTACTTATTTTATTTTTACATCTTATCTGAACCATCGTACTCAATATGTGATCTACGGTGGGGCCATATCCAGAAACTACCTGGTCACTTCATGGGTACCTCAAGCATCAATCTTGGGTTCCCCTCTATTTACATTCCTGGTTTAGCAGATAACTTCACTGTTCCTTGCCTAATGTACGCCGATGATTTAAAATTTGTCTCCACTATATCCTCCGAATCGGACTGCGACGTACTACAGAAAAACTTTGTTCATTTGTTTGGTTGGTGGTCCAATAACTAATTAAGCTCAAATATTTGAAAATGTAACATGACATTCTCAACCAAGGATAATATCATTAAATTTAATTATAACATAGAGAGCACTGTTCTCGTACCTCCGGAAATTTTTAAAGGATCTGGGTGTTACTTTTGGCAAGAATCTCTGATTTACGAATCACATTATGACTATTATCTTCAACTCGTTTGAAATACTTAAGATACTCTACCATACTTTCGTCAGGTCAAAGTTGGAGTTTGGGTTTATTATATGGTCTCAATACTGCGGAACTCATCTAGATGACCTTGAATCTGTCCAGCTAGATTCGCTAAGATACTTTGGTATAAATCGAATAGAGTCTATCCTGCCAGAGGGTTTCCACATGACCAGTTGCCGCAATGGTTCTAACTCGTTCCTTTGCGGCTAAGATGAGAATGTGATTCACAAATTTTTCTTTCCAAATTAATATCCTACATCATTAATTGCCACTACTCCAAATTGAACTTCAGAATCCCATCCTTTCACTCCCTGGTCGAGACACGTTTTATCAATCCCCTGCCAGAGGCAACATTTACAAATACTTTCCTATAAACGGATGTTGTGATTTTTATAACAAATTAATAGGCTCATATGATATGTTTGCAGCCTTCTAGTAACCCTCAAAAGACACCTTTTTAATCGGTGAGTTTCATAGCAAGTAATTACTATTTAGTTTACTTTAATTTTAGAATAAGTGATAAAGCTTCTTGTATAAGTGAAATGTACTTTCGCCTTTCTTAAGTTACTCTACATTTTAAACACTGTACACGCCCTTTATTTGTCTTAAACTTCTTTACCGTAATTGGGTTAAGTAATTTTGTTATGTAGCCTGTTGTACTGCAAGGATTTAAATAAATATGTAAATAAAAAAGAGTAAGTCAAAAATATTATTCAAACAGAAAAAATCTTATGTATTCTAAAAGTACATGTGTTTATCTATGTAAAAATTAATTGCAAAAAAATGACCCGAAGGACCTAAATTGTTCTTTCCTTCGCGGAAGTCAACGTCTTTTTAAAGAAACCTAATAAAAGATTCGGTATGAAAAACGGAAGTTTATTTTTCCTGGATTTTCCTAAAAGTGGAAGCTAAATATTTTAACAGTTATTTTCGAAGTTTTAAACTTTCTACAGCACATCTTATTGAAAGTAGGCAGTTGCATGAAGATACGAATTGTTGCTTAACACCATTAATTTAAAATACTGCCAAGCATCCATAAGTTTTAGAATCAAGTAGACTATTGGTAGCGCTGGAAACTATAGCTATCTATTTAAAGAAAAGGCGAAACTTGAAATAAAATAAATGTATACTATAAAATACGTTCCACATTTGGTCGTAAATCGAATTGCGAGTTCGAGAAATAAAAATTATGTATTAAAAGCATCATTAGATAAATGGCTGAGGAAAAGTTTATTTGCCTTTTAGGTAGAGATTAATATTTTGCTTTTAAATTTTCAGAGGAAACTGTTTATTGCAATCGTAAATATATCTTCTAGAGATTTATTTATAGATTTACGTTTCAGAGACCCCCCATAACATTTAAGGTTAAAGTCAAACTGCAAACGAGCATATATTCACATTAACGTTGGTGTTGTTTAGTTAATTTTTGACATATGTATCCTCCAGAACATATACTGGAACAAGCACAACAACATAATATTTTCTGCAGTCATTTGCTTCTGCTTGTTTAAAATAAAACCTATGCTGTTAAAAATTGCGTTGATATTAGTCAATTTGCTAGTAGAAAAAATTCCGTTCCTAAATCTCTCAAGTTCAGAATAGTATCATTATTAGCATTTGTACCTTTTTTTAAATATATATATATTACTAGACGTGCTGGATTTTCATAAATTAGTGGATGAATACAATTATAATTTTAAACAGTAAAACATGAATTAGATGGTCAAAAGTACCTTATACTAAAACATTTTGATAATGCTGCTTGACATAGTCGGAAAATATTAACGCAGAAAAAACTATAAAAATAAGGAAAGAAATTATTTTGGGATGACCGCTAAAGGACAATAGAGACGGGATTCTGGCTTAAGGTCTTCACCATTACAGTCAACTGCTGAGAGACGAGTACAACTAGAACCAAACTTAACACACAAAATCATACCAGAGTCACCAACAGGGAGAAAAACGATGTTTGTGGTTACGAAGAGAGCATCCGAAATCTTCGCTGGACTTGCATATACACTGTATATCTAAAGTGCGGGAAAGAAAACCGGGAGGAGTCAATCGGTATAGGAAGGTCGGCCAAGAAATCTCTTTAAACCAGTGGTGTCCCGTCGTACTTTAAATAATATGGCATTCCCTTTTGACTACACGCACTTCAGATAATTAAAAAATGTAACTATGCTTAATGAACCTTTATCTATATTTGTCTGTTTTCTTTCATGTACCGTACTTCTATATCTCTTTTGTGTTGCAAAAACCACGAACTTTCGAATTTTAAAATGATTTAATTTTGATTTTTCTTGATCGATTTACCTATAAATATATTTTTTCTTGAGTTCAGTAATTAACGGTTTCCGGGCTTCTGCCTACGTCCACTATTATTGAACCACCCAGTATAGTGATACAAGATTTATGAGTCCAGATTTTACAAGGGCAGCCAGCATCACATCCAGTGAACAAGATTTATCAAAATTTTAATTTATGCCGTTCGACTTTGGGTTACTCGGGTATGCCAAAAGTAGCCGTCTGTCTCCGTTTGTCATATTACCTTATACAGGGACCGCCTTTGTGAAGTACTATACAGGGAGTTTCCTAATTGCTTGCTGATGTTAAAGGGGGTGTTTTTATGTCCTAAAAGTCTTAACTTTTCAGATTCAGATGGTAAAGTTTAAAAAGAAAACATTTTTTTTCATCCCAATTCTGATGCTGTTGTAGATAACTGCATGAAATTTGATACACGTCTTCTATGCATTAAGGACCATACGGATTTAGCCAGGTTAATTACATATGCACGCCACTGGAAGAAATTTCAAAGATTGATTGTTAATAAAAAATGCCCTTTTATGCATAAAAGGTGTGTATCAAATTTCACACAGCATCAGAATTAGGATTTAAAAAAAATGTTTTTTTAAAACCCTGTATCTCCAAAGTTAAGACTTTTAGGTTCATATTAAACTTTTTTCTTAAAAAGGTCCAAAAATCTCCTTTAACATTAGCACGCAATTAGGAAATGCCCTGTATAGTACTTCACAATGACGCCCCCTGTACAAAGTAATATGACAGATAGAGAGACGGTCACTTTTGGCATACCTGAATAGCCCAAAGTCGAACTGCATAAGTTAAAATTTTGATAAATCTTGTTCAATGGAATCAGTGCTGGCTCCCCTACTATAATTACACTGATGTGTTAATTTTGGAAAAATATGGGTTCTGTAGTTTTTCAATATTAATTGCAATATTCGATATTTTTTGACACCCGGTATTGAACAGAAAATTAATTATTTTGAAGCAGTTTTATGAATAGCTAATTTATGAACAATTTTACAAAATATATGAAAAAAAAACTAAGCCATTTTTGAGGTTGACGGCTATGATTCGAATGCTTCGATTCCTTCTAAATCGTTGTCTTCCTCTGAAAATGATGAGGTTTCGTCGTCACTACTTAAAGATCCCAGTGTGATAACTAAATCATCAATAACCGTTTCAATTTTGCCATCTACTTCATAGATTTATCTTCAATAGAACGAACATGTTTAACATACGATTTCCAATTTTCAGCCGATATTGAGTCAATCGCTTCTAATGTTATTTTATTTAAATCTTTAATTGAAAGTTCGCCGGTGTTGCGCTCTCGAATATATTTTTTTACTCCTGCCCATGCAAGTGCAATAAGGTTGAGGTCGCACATGTATGGAGGCAGCCTTAAAGGTGTATGACCGAAGTTACGTAAAAGACCGTCAATTTTATACTTTTTTCTCTAGGCTTGTTGGCTGATATTACTTCATATAATTGATATTTTCTCCATGTTGGATCACATACAAGATTGTTCGATTTAAGCCACGATATCATATGAGCTTTTGTAGAGTATTTAGTTGGCACTTTATCTTCTACGTGAGAATGATAAGATGCATTATCCGTTATCACTACTGATTTGAGAGGAATGTTAGGTAGAAGCTTCTCGAGCAACCAGTTTTCAAAATTATCTCTATTCATCTGTCCATGATAGTCTTCAGTTGTTAGTCCCGAGCGAAAAACTAAAGCAGCACCTGGAACAAATCCGGCTTCTGAACCAGGGTGAACTATAATAAAGCGACTACTAGAGCAAATTCTCTGAACAACACCTATAACACTTTCACTTTGCCAGCATTTGTTTACTGTCATATCATTATCTACCCAGGTTTCGTCTAGATACACAATATTGCGTCTTTCTTGCCTATATTGCCTTACAGTTGATAGATATTTCACCTTCCAGTGAAAAATATTTGGTCTCTCAATGAGCAATTTTCGTTTATTTTGGCACTTGCTCCAAACAAAACCAGTTGATCATAAAAGCCGATTTAAGGTTTTATACCTGTACGGAAAATCTATTTTATTCTTTACAGCGCGATGTAGGTGGTTGCAGGTCGAAACCTTCTTCAAGTTTATATAAAAATCCTCTATTGTTCGTCGCATTACTTAAAAATCACCATCGTCAATTTTATCTTTGTATGATAATCGGGGTTTTTTTTTACCAGGAGATTTTAAAGGTGAAGTAGAACATGAGCGATTATGTTCTCTTTGAATTTTTCTTAGACTACTTTCCGAAACACCAGTGTAAAATGCAGCGCGTTCTGTTCGATTTTGAATTGGAATAGTCAAACTATTATTTTCAGCTTCTCTATTATAGGCTTCTATAACGCTCGCAATAACTTCACGTGCACCTTCGAATTGCTTTTCCTCTTTTGCTCGCCATCGTTACTTCGAAATAATTCAATGCAACGCATTTATATAAAAATGAAAACAAATACTCGAAATGTATAGGCGCCACTGGAAATAGCTAGAACCTTCTAGCGGCAAGTGCATGGAGACTCTAGGCACATCCCAATTACAAGTGGACCAGTGCGAAATTTACTAAATCCTCGATTAATTTTCCGTACCGCTTAGCTGGCGCATAGGTGAAGCGGCAAACTATTACAACAAATAAAATAACATAAAATAAAAATTATTTAAAAAAACAAAACCGAAAAAAATTAATATAAATGTCCAAAGAAGTATGCAATAAATGGGAAATTTTTTATTATTAATTTCTCAGAAAGTTTTATTCTTGATAAAAGTTGATGCTTGAAGAAAAAATAGTTTTGATAGTTATAAACTTTAGGTCAGATATACAAAAAAATAAGTGGGTTTCAAAACTTAAAAATTTCAAAAAATAAAATGTTTTCAAATACATAGGCTTCTCAGTCTCGATCATTTGTACACGTCTGATAGGTCTTGAATTTGCGGTTCTGCTTGAATCTTGTCAATGTCAATAACACAGCAGGGGGGGGGTACACAAGCCATTAGAAGCTATGGTCTACTAGTGTTCTGATGTTGCGTGGTGTAAATGATCGAAATGTTTAAAATTATTATTTTTAAAATTCGGAAAATCAGAATTTATTGTTTGTTTATGAGAATTATGGCTCGTAGTAAGCCGAATGCCTTCATAGGCTGAAGAATTGAAGTGACTAGCTCCTCCCATGGCCACTGGGTTACCTGTGAGCTCAGAGAAAGGAGTATTATAATATTTTTGTTTCGTTATTTGAGTTAATTGGGTTAGTTTTTCTTATAAATATGTTATCATGCAATTGAACCATATGATGGTGAGAAAACCCAACCGAAACGCCGGATTTTAGAGATTTTGTCATTCTGCCCTTTCTTTATCATTATTAATTGTATTTGACAAAAGGTTATTTAGTTTTATTGTTATATATTCAGTGCACAGACACTTAAAGAAAGTTAACTAAAAGATTTATAACTTGAAGAGCCTCTTAGGTTTTGGTTCAGTTTCAAGGAAATGTTTGACGCTGAGAACTGCTACGTCGGCTGACCAGCAGTTTAGGCAATCTGTAAGAATTACTTTCATCAGGTAAGCCTCCAAATCGGCCCTACATGAAGTATCAAAATGTTCTTTGGTATTCTCCCTACGGGAGTAGCTAATGGCTATTTCTGTTAGACTGTTACTATCTTTTTTTCAGGTTCTCACATACATATGGTTGATTTCTATGGTTATAATATTCATGCTTATTACTAATAGTGCTAAAATTAGTTACGACATTCTCATGCTTTAAGTTACTCCGAAGCGGCTGCTCTCTGGAATGTGGGTACCCGCCTGAAAGAAAAGTCCCATGGACTCTGAGGGGGAAGAACAGTGGCTGGGCGTAAATTTAGCCATATTTATTGGAAAACAGAGCCTGAAGGCGGTCTCTGCCCAAATATGATATGTAATAATTTTCTTATTTTTGTACCGAATTTCACAACTCTCAAACAAGTTCTGAGAGTAGCGATGGGCAGGTATTATGGGGGAAAGTAAGTCAGTTTGTTTAAATAATATCACTAATTCATCTACCTTAAAAATTAAGAACGATTTGTTAAACATTTACCAACGTGGACGCCGGGTGGATAAATTGCTATAGCTAATTTACAAATTTATTTTGTTAAATTTCTCACACTGACAAAAGTGGCTTACTTTTTGAAAGCTTCGCATAAAGTGTTTCAAGGGAACTGCAATTTAGTTTATGTTAAATACTTTTCAAAAGTTCGTTTGCACGTTTGCTAAATCAATTTTTTGCACTTCACAGTTTCAGTCCGAAAAGTTTGTTCAACTGAGTAAGAGTTTATATTCAATGTCTTTGGAAATCGCAAAAGTTAGTAACAATCGCTTTGCGTTAAATTACAATGTTTACTAACATTATGTTCTGAGGACAACAATACAACTTATGATTATAAGTTTTACAAAAACAATTAAAAAACAAATTTTTAAAAATTTAACATTTGTCCATAGAAATTTTTTGTGTTTTTGATTTTGTTATTGTTTTTGCTGGGAAAATGTTCCTTTTTTCACGAAACTCACTACGTTGGGTAGCAATCAGCTTTAATATTTTTTGCGAAATTCAAAAATCAAAAGAATTTTACATTCGGAAAAAACAACAGTTGTTAACAAACATGGTTAAAATTTTTCAAAACAATAGCAACAATTAAAATTTTGTTAAACAAATCTAGCAACAATAAAAATAAATATTCTAAATAAATAAATAACCCTTATTAGTCACAGTTTAAGTCACAAATGAAAAGCTCAATTTAGGTAGAACTTGGAAGCTTTAAATTGTTACTAACAAATGCAAATTGACATCAACAGTTTAAAGCAAAATATTCTTTACGTAAAATAGCAACTACTTGAGGTTTGTTAGTTTAAAATTGAAATATATAGCTCGTAATTTAATAAACAAATATTTGGTTAGAAATTGGAAAACAAAATTCGTTTAAGTTTTTTTTACACTTAAGATATGCAAAGGTTATTTATTAAATGTAAAATATTGTTAAGGAAATCAATAAATAAAAGTGTCGCGAACTTGGAGAGACTTTAGCAGATAACACTAATATTGCCTACAAGCGGTTGTGATCAGTTAAGTCATTTAAAATTGCTCAAAATTAATTTACATAAAAATTATTACACCAGTCAGTTACAAGAATATTTAAATATGTAAATAAGTTATTAAATGTTTCCAGAAATCCAATAAAAATTACTAGATTTAATAAATGAGAGTAAGTTCACTGGTTAAACAAATTGAAAGTTAAAGATAATACTGCTGAAGCCTAAGAATCGAAAGCTCAGATCAAACACTTCAAGGGAGTTAAAAGCACTACCGGTTTATTTAAAAATTAAACACTTGTAAGATTTCGATTAAACAATAAGTAAGCACAAAAACCAAACTAATAGCTTCGGATGGGATTGCAAAGATTCAGTCTAAGGCATCTTATCTTTGCTATCTTCCTCACGAAAAATTTTAAGTACAACATAATTTTCTGATTACCCCAGCAAACTGTACACATACATGGTTATTATGACGTACGACTCTTTGGCAAACTACACGAAAATCTTACTTTAGAGCTAAGAGTTATTCAAAATTTCAGATAGAAGCCCCGGCGTGCATCCCGCGTTTAAGGAAAAATTCCTTATCGATTGCGTCGGTACTACAGGCGTTAACTTTACGACTGACTTGAACTCACTAGTTTCTGGCCAAAGAACGCGCTGGTTTTGTTAGCTTTCTACGGACTAATCAGGAAAAAGTTGTACCCTTTGAATTTCTGGGAATGTTGGTTATTCTTAATCTCAAACCTGTAGAAGCAGTAGCGATTTTGTGAAGCTCCTGCGGGATTTTTTCCATAAATTTGAATTTCTAAATTCTGTTAAAAATTAACAGGTTTATTTTGTACGGAAATTTTTGCAATATTCAATAGTGCTTTATATATACTTTAAGTGAACATCGTCGCCATGACCTGAAAAGAGTTATTATAATTGTGCTGCGTACGGACGTTTTTAGGTGTAAAATGAAAATTGACCAAAATCATCTTTTTCATTGAGAACTTCAAAAAGTGTTATTCTAGAGAGAAGGAATGATTTATTTTTCCCTATCTTTTGATGCCAGAACGAGCGCATTAGGTTAAAATGTCTAAAAGTGCCGACCCATCAGCTGTTCTCTCGATCGAAAATTTTCCAAAATAAAAATAGAAACAAAAAAATTCTTAAAAATGAGGATAGTTCGAAAGAGGTCGTCAAAATGCGCATTATTTCTTAATAAATTTTATTTTTATCGCTTTTCGTTTAGACGCTATGAGTGAAAATAGAAAGTTAATTTTTCAAAAAATTCAATTAAATGCAAATTCAAAATTGTCCAAAAAGGCCACGCAAGGATTCAAAATGAAGCTTATGATAAATTATACCTTTCTGTTTGATTATAAGCTTAATATCGATTATAGTTTTGATTTTATGAAGGGTTTTAGGGTTGGGTTAAAATAAACCTATTTTGAGCTGAAAAACATTATTTATGAGTCTGATTTGCCTAATACGTAAAAATATATTTTCAAAAGAAAATTTTCATTTTTGAGGTAGTCCTGACTTGGAGCTCTCGTTTCGCCCTGTATATGAGTTTATAAAATTCGTAAATAATGTTTTTTAGTAGCATCTGTTATTGTCGCACCTGAATACAAACAATGAACTCATAAGTTGTCGACTGGCTTTTATTTTTTCCATTGTTGCTGTGTTTTGAAAAAAATCGATTCAATTTGCCTCTTGTTTATTTGCTTGAAGAGCTTATAATATCTAGTTAAACATTTAGGTTAACAACAAAATGGTATAATTTTATGGTAACTGCTTTGACTGTTCTTAAAATATTTATTTACTTGAATATTAAAGAGTTTATTCCTATATAACACTTAATTTTTGCGCAAAATTAAGGAAATTGGATAATTAGTTTCACTAGGCCGCGAACTGACAGACAGACAGATGGACCGACGGAATTGATAAAAATATTTTTTGAATATTTATTTAGTGACGCTGAAACCCGAAAATATGTAAAACCTGAGAGGGTGATTTTTCGCAATTAATATTTTATTTGGTCCCCATTTTGTTCCGCTATCTTGAGATCACAATTTTACTAGTTCATTGGATAAGTTTTTTTAGTAATATATTTCTTAACATTTGACTAGGCCGCCATTTTGTTTTGCCGTAGTAGATTTTTACCAAACTGTTACCAAGTCATCCCCATATGACCCTTAATATGTGTAGGACTAGGCACCTAAGGTCAGGTATACGACTAATGCACCGACCCAGAGTCCACAGGGAAAACCAGATATATTACTTGTTTTAAATCCTAATTTGTTAATAACTTTACAAATTTTTTATGTGCGGGTTTGAAACTTTTGCACATTTTTCTAGACGTCCGTCATTCCGAATCCAGCCTTCACTCATAATTTTACTGGCAGTAGCAAGAATTAACAGCATTTTGAGTTTGTGAATTAGCGTATAAGCCTACATCTATAAAAGCTCTGTCAGTTAAAGTAAAGACAGAATTGGAGAGGTTACATAGCTTAGGAGTACCTAAGCGAGCCTGGTACATCTATTGTATCGGTACTAAAATCTATGGCAATATCGGAATACGTGTGAACTTTGAGCTTTTAGCAATTATTATTATATTATGGACGAAATATTTCTTAGAATTAACACCCGAATTGAAATAGACCGGTATCCACTTCCCCGAATGAATTTTTTCCAATGAAGATTTATTTTCAATGTATCAACAGATTCGTCTAGATGATAGGCCCAAAGAGTTGGTAACAATTATTACTCATAAAGGGTTATACAGATATACTAGAGCGCCTTTTGGAATAGCAAGTTTGCCGGCAAAATTTAGCAGATATTGAATTGTTTATTGCAAGATATTGAGGAAACAGTAGTTTTTCTTGATGGCCTTCTTGTAACGGTGGAGACTATGGAAATTTTATTAAGGTTGCAAGAAGCAGAGTTTAGGATATCTAATAAAAATACAAATTTTTCAAAACTAAATTATCCCGCTTAAGTATAAATGTTAATAAAGACAGTATGCACACCACAGAAGACAAAATATTGGGTATTAATAATGCACCTTCGCCTCAAAATGTGCCTCAGCTTAAATCTTTCCTGCCAAAACTGGCCCTTGTCACGTTTCTTTTATATAATCTATTAAAGTCAAGTTCTAAATGCAGTCCCCTCCAGGGTGTAATGAGTAATATAACTATTATGATTTGCTAATGTTCTGGTTCATTTTAATCCAGCTTTGCCAATAACATTATCCACGGATTCTAACTATGAAATTGGGACGGTAATAAGTCATACCATGGACGACGCCGATTAATAATAATAATAATAATAAAGGTCTTTATTTGTACATTACAAGTAAGATAGACTTAATTAAAAAACATTAAAACAAAATTGAATGCACAAATTGGCGAGTTTCAGTTTGGTATTGGCTTAGATCCCAACCAACTGTTCAGCTAACCAACTAGATTTTAAATAATAATTAATACCTTAAACCTAATGTCTACAAGTATAATACTATGAATATTTTATAAAAATAATATAAAACAATTTAATTAATTTACGGAATATTCACGAGGCTAAAGTTTAAAAAAGTAGAAATAAAATGATTATTTTTTATTAAGAAACTATCAACTAGCTAATAACTTGTTCTGCATAAACTCACGAAATCTGCTCTGTGACACTTGAATGATATCCTCAGGAAGGTCGTTCAAATACTTTGCAATGAGGTAGGAATACGAACGTTCGAGCAGGGCTGAATGGTGTGCTGGGATGGTAAGCTTACTCTTAAATCTAATATTTACATTGTGAACGTCTGTTCTAAATCGAATTTTGTTGCAGAGATAGGGAGGAGATTTTTCGGTAAAAATCTTGTGATATAGTCACATCATATGAAGTTAGCGCCGGTGAACTGATTTGAGCCAACCAGATTCTACAAATGCATGTCCAATATGATCCTATTTTCTGATTTCAAAGATTAAGCGCACGTAATTTCCGTATGCTCCCGGCAATTGGCGAAGAAATACACGGTCCGTACAATGTATCATAGAAATTAAGTTGGGACAGGACAAAAGCTTCACATTGTTTTCAATTGTTTGTTTAAAACGCGTCGGTGTTGAAATATCATTTTTAAGTTCATATAAGCTATCTGAAGGCGCTTGTTGATATGCTCAGAAAATCGAAGCTCATTATCCATTATAAGGCCCAAATTTCTTGATGATTCTTTAATTTGCATTATTGCCAACAATAGAAAGTGAGTACTTTTCTATAAATCTTTGTTTGTCATTCTTTTTGCCAAAAATAATAACAACAGATTTATCAGAGTCTAGAATTAAGTTGTGGTTTTTGTGATATAAGATTAAAAGTGAATAAATCAAAGTTAATAGCAGAGATGGCTTGACTGCTCTCCTCTGGTAGAAATGAGAGAAGTACTTGAGTGTCATCAACATAATAGTGACTTATACAGGATAAAAATGATTTTTGAAACCAAGACGTGTACATAATAAATAAAAGTGGTCCCAAGATGTAGACAAACCAACATAATGAAACGTTGCGCACATTATTTCATGACATAACGTGTTGAAAGCCTTACTAAAATCGAGTAGCGCTAAAATGGTTAATTTGCCTTTATCTATATTGCTAATTATATCGTTTACTACTGTCAATAAAGCTGTGCCACAGCCATGTCCCTTTCTGAAGCCAGACTGAGTATTTGGAATAATTTTTTTTGACATCAATCATATAGTAGAACATGCATCTAAAATCTTCGACACGGTAGGCAAAATGCTAATAGGACGTAGCTGTTGCAGAGATTTCACTTTAGCCATCTTTGAAATTGGTATAACCAGTGCACACTTCCAAGCAGATGGAAAAACATAACGTTCAATGCAATAATTACCTATAGTCAAAAGCAGTGTTATCGTGCGGGTCATACGATTTATCAACGACAAACTTTTTAAGTTTGTTTTTCTTCTATTACGTGTAATAATATCCTCCGCATAAAATCCGGAAGATCAATTAGATAGACCTATGATATTTTCATATGAAAAAAGAGGATAAACATATAAATACCAGCAGTTGCAAAAATCTTTGAGCGATGTCACATCAAAGTCAGATTGATAAGTTAGTGACAAAATGAGTAATAGAAAACAATTTTCGGGTTTTTTGCATCCATAAGCAAAAAAAATGGTATTAAATCTAATAAAATATTACGAAAATGAAAATTCACCGGCCAATATCCAGGAGACAGTAGCAAAAGCTCTGGGAATCGGTATAAGAACTGTGCAGAAAATTGTGCACGAAAAAAAGCATAATTTACTACCGAAGAAGATTAAGAAATGTACACGAGAAAAGCCAAACACAGAAGACTTAAGTGTAAAAATGGATCTTCGTAATGCAATTTACGATTTATACACATCAAAAATTAATATAACCCTTCAAGTTTTAAAACAAGCTTTAAAATATCGAGGAATATTGGAAATTGGACTAAAATCGTTGTCAAAATTTATAAAAAGGTTGGGTTTTCGATATAGAGCTTTTGCCACTGGCACCTGGATATTAGCCAGTGAATTTTAATTTAAAATTTTTTTTATTAGATTTGACATAATTTTTTTACTTACTTTTTTAGTACATTTGTAATTTTGTACGCAATAAATAAATAATTATAGATTACTAATCTTCAAGCGTGTTTAAAATAAGTAATTTTTTTTATTAATTATAAGACAAAATTTGATATATAAAAATCGGTAAAATCGCTTTACCAGAAACTCGGGGCTTACGAAAAATACAAGCTATATACTATATTTATATATATATATATATATATATATATATATATATATATATATATATATATATATATATATATATATATATATATATATATATATATATATATATATATATATATATATATATATATATATATATATATATATATATATATATATATATATATATATATATATATATATATATATATATATATATATATATATATATATATATATATATATATATATATATATATATATATATATATATATATATATATATATATATATATATATATATATATATATATATATATATATATATATATATATATATATATATATATATATATATATATAATATATATATATATATATATATATATATATGTATTTTTCGCATGCATGGCCCTTAGTTTTAGACTGAAATTTGAAGAAATCGGATAAGTAGTTTTTTAGCTATGCCGCGAACAGACAGACTGAGGGACAGACATACCTACAGACAGACGGAATTGAGAAAACATGTTTTCCGGCATCTTAACCGTAAAGATCTGAAAAAATCTCACGAGAGAAGTAATAACTAATTATCTTGTGTTTTTAACGAAAGTGTATAATATTTTTGCAAAATAAATTTTTTTTGTTATAACAATACAAAAATAACAAGTTTTCTTTGCACAGGGGTGGACCGTATTTAAATAAATGACACTGTATAAGTGGTTAGATTTTTAGGTCAAGCGGGGCTCATAATTGTTGGTGATTGATAAAAAAATCTCACTTTCATTAAGTGGCTGTATAAACAGAACATATCCTGATTGTTCCACTGATTCGAACCGCCTTCCGACTTTATTAAGGCGCTTGCCATTTTGTGTATTTTTGTTTTTGCCAACCAAAAAATTTTAACCAACTACATATTCAGCGAATTTTCTTATTTAGTCTCTCGGCATTTAATATATAAAATAATATTAAGTGGCTATCTTAATAATATTGCGTAATATAATAAAAAAAATATTTTCTTTCTCCCTGTATATTTGTAAATAGCCCATCGAGATTTAATAGCTCGATAAAAGAATCACACAACATTTTGGTATTCACTGTGTTTTCTGATTTGATTCATAATGTTGGTGACCTTTGGACCCGCCCGATAAGACCCGACTATATATGTGTTATGTACGGTAGCAGAAATGGTAGACACAAATTTAGAGTCTGATTGTGTACTTTTAATTTTGGGAATTGAATTAATAAAAATAATCCCTGTCTTTTTTCAATGCACGTAATCTATCCGCAAACCATGGGGCATATTTTTTTGTAATGCGAAATGTTACAAATGGAGCATGTAGATTAAGGAGAACAGTAATAGTATCGGATATAAAAGATATTTTCATATCAATATCGTCTATAAAAAAATATTATTCCAAGGGATTGATCTTAGGTCTGATTGAAATTGGTTATAGTTCAGAGATTTAAAATCTCTGACACTTTTATATTCTACCTTACACTACTTACATTGACTACACAGAACACTAAACTATGGTCCGAAAAGTCCACAGGCACGACTCCTTTTTGCAATATGTTGTCTGTTGAAGTACACAATATATAATCAATAAGAGACATTGTGTAATTTGTACCTCTGGTTGGAGCATCTACAATTTGATTAAGACCAAGTCCCTCTAGAAAGTCATAAATGAAATTAGTCGCAGCACTAGCGATATTCAGCAAGTTCACATTAAAGTCGCCAAGGCAAAAAGTCTAATGAACGGTGGGTATAATAAATGAGAGAGAGGTTTCCATGTTGCTAAAAAAATCTAAATAGTTGGTTGATGGCGGTTTGTAAACAATGTCTACGGAAAACAGGTGTCGAGCAAGCTCAAATTTTATCCATAATTGCTCGATTTGAGTTCTTGATGATAATTTTAAATATTTTATGTTATTTTTAATATATACGGCTATGCCACCACCTGCCTATCACAGCGCTCCAATTGATAGCCGTTAACATACAACAGGTCATCTGAAATTGAGCCAGAACAAGATTTCGAAAGTCATTAATATGTGCAGTCAATGATCTCACATTCAAGTGAGTAAGCTTGAGTTTATCCATTAAAGGTAGTATATAGTGACTTAGAGAATAACAATGAAATATGTATGATACACCTTCAGTAAATTCATATACACCTATAACTAAAATTTTAAGTACACAGAACCAGACATACAAGTAAAAAAGATATATATGGGGTGTAGATATAAAGTGCAGTTTGCAAAATACAAAACTGACTAACACTGACGAAATAAAAATTAAAGACTTAATAAAAGTGAAATTATTATCGCCAAAAATTCAATTGAGAAAAAATATCATATAATGGCCCTAGCAAGTAGTTATTATTCCTCTTTATTTCCTCAATGGCCCTTTTCTTGCAGTTGGTTGATTGTTACCCCCTAGTGCCACTCTAGTTCTTGTAGATGTTGGGGTTTGTGAGGATGTGGCTGAATTTCTTGGTTTTGGTTTTGTTTTAGTTTCCTTATTTTCCTGACCTGTTTTTTTCTGCGTCATATGGAATTCCTGTTTATCTTCCTTCTGTGGTTCTTCCGATTCTGAGCTCTTGTGTCCTTTATTTTCAACTGTGGGAGTGGGTTCGGATATAATGTTGCCTTACCTACTACTGGCTCCAAAAATGTCTGCTTATCAAGGTTTTTCAAAGTTTCAACCGTATATTCGTCTTTGTTAACAATCAGCTTATTTTTTTTATTTTCGTAGAAAACTTCTTTTCTTTAGCTGCTTTTAAAAAATCGTAGAGGATTTTCCTTTCCATTCTTTTTTTTGCGTCAAATCTTGGGCAATACTGATCCCACTGCCCTTAAGCTTTTTAGCTCTTTTAAGCACCTGTTGTGTCGATATTTCCTTAACAAATTTAATTAAAATTGGTCTAATTTTGTTTGATGCTTTTTCGTCAATCCTGTAAAAGTTATCCAAATCGCTAAGTGTTATTTTAATTAGTATTTTTTTGTTTAAAAATCCAACACGATTTCCTCCAATGGCTTTTCAGATATTTCTGAAATCCCAAAGATTGAAATATTTTTTCTTTTAGCTTGTTCTTCTTGAATTGCAATTTTTTGTTTGAGTTGAAGATTCTTCATTTGTAAGTATTGTGTTGCAGCTTCTAGTTCATCCATTTTTTCATTGTAGCAAGCTATCTCTTGCTTAATGTACTGAACATCTTGGCTGGTTCGTTGAAGCATTGCAAAAATTTGCTCACCTGTTACATTTCCGCTGTCTATTTGTTCTCCGGTCGAAATGCTGTATAGTGGACCTACTTCGAACGATTTAGTGAGCTGCTTGTCAGCCAATATTTATCGTACAATTTCTTATGTGGACTTATAAAGTTATAAGTTTTAAATATGATAGATGAACTATTTTATATCAAAACTGTGTACTTACTTGTTTATTAACACATCCAACTAATTTCTTAGTCACTTAATTATTGGTGTACTAGACTTTTACGAAATATTTCTACTTTGAAACACTTAAAATTTAAATGTGGTGGAGAGCGAAAACTATAGTTAATACTGTACGCAACCGACAACTTGGTGTGTCATATACATATGCTTTAATTTTACAGATGCTGAGGGTCTGGTTGTTGAAGCTTTCTTTAATACCCACCATATAAAAGGACCATATTTTTATAAGAATTTCATATTAGATGCTCATTAACACATTAACAATTATCTTACCTTAATATATTTTTGTTCAGAAACAAGTCCATTATAAAAAACATGGTTGGGCATGAGCTGTTGAATTACAAACTAAACCAGATATTTCCGCATATCTCCATTTTAGCCTGGTAACGCTAAATAAATTAGAAACATTTTATATACCACCAATTTGGTTTAATAATACGTTATTGCCTTTCAAAATCACGTTCAGTTCATTAAACGACTTGCCTTTTGATAAAATATGGTTTAAAAAATGTCACCTATGTTGTTGATTTCCTGTAAACACATGTCAGAGATTCATTAAACAAGGGTTTGTGTTATTTAAGTAATCCTTCTAGTGTTTGGTTTAAAAAGCATATTGTTTATTTTCGCTTTACAATTTGGGTTAACTCAAATGACAACTAATGAAGTTCATGTACGCCTAAAACCCAAATAATTCCGTCCGACCACTTCAGTTTCGTTATTTATTAAAAACCTAAAATTTTAAAGTTATTTATTAAGGGCGAGGCTTACGTAAAGATTAGAGGGAAATATAAAAAATATCTAACATAAATTATTCGAAAATAAATATTTAAATTCAATATATATAAAGATTTATTGAAATATTTACTGTATTTTGAGTTGCCTATCCTTTAAAAAATTGTTTATTTTTATCAAATCAATAAGTGGAAAAGAGACAAAATATAGGAACATTAAGATTAAGTTTTGCGTAGAGCACTTCTAACATGTTAGTTTTTTTAGCCAAACTCCTACCTTTTTTAACAACATTTTTTCTTTGATAAACCTCTTGGCTAAAATCGTTTTGGAACGAGTTCATTCTATTTAGTTTTGACTGTGACCGTGAAAATTCAATTAAACGGCTGATCCTGTTTAAAGGTTGTTTTAAAATTTGTCTTGAACAGTGATCGAATAACAGCCAGGTAATTAACAATTTTAATTTATTTTGGCAAGATTTATTTATTTTAATTTTTACAAATTTTACAATTAGGCTACAATGGATTTTTTCTCTTTTTTAGAGCTCAGCGGTCATTTTACCACCTCCCATTTTACCACTTTGCATTTTATCACTATTACATTGTCATTGAAATGTGAAAGCCTATATTTCACTTTGATGGTAGTTTTGAACCCAATAGTTTTCATATTAAGAACTTTTGGGTGAAGCCAAAATAAAAAACAAAACCTTTTTGCCACCGCAAGGGTTAAGGTTCTGACAGGACCCGTTTAAAAGGTTTTTAAAAACTGAAGTAGTATTCTACTTACCGAACGTTGGCACAAACAAGATCCACTTTTACCGAAGAGGTTTTGAAGTATTTGACCTCTACTATGCAGCCCAACAACCAGGCCCAAGTTTGAGTTATCACCTCCTGCTTACCTGCTACCTACTTGGTGAGAATTTTAACTTAAATTTATAAATTCGTCGTACCTTTTATTTTTAAATTTCATTTTCGAATTCTTATACTTATTTCTATCTATAAATATAATTTATATCACATTCTTGCATTTCATTTAAACACTGGTAAATATTCACAAGTAATGAAATAAAGGGAAATAATAATTGTATATTGTGTTTTACTGTTTGTCTCAGCATTTTTACTAACACACGGGTAAAGCGTGTATGAAGGACGTAATGTAGATTATCTTTTTTGCGTGTGTTGGCGCCGTTCCATTTTATACATATTTTTTGACTTTCCTTCTTCATACACTAAATGAAACGGATTGAAAAGTTTTGAACTCCCCCAAAGGCGAACCACCGTACAAACTAGCCTACGGGTCGTAATTGCAAACTTTTAAAATTGCAGTTACGTAACAAATCTTTATAACGTGACTTATAACACCGGAGTTTACGTTATAACTTTAATAAACCTACTATGAATTCCTATTTGCTTGTATTGTCCGAGGCTGCGCAAAAATGAAACCAGGGTTTATACATTATTTTCCGTCCCCTGTCATTGATATAATTATTACAGTGTACTTTCCGACAATCTACTCATCAGCACGAATCTTTTAAAAATTTACAATTACAATGATTTATCTTCCCGCCTAATATTCTCAACTGCCGATCTCTTGTGTCATTCCGTTTTCGTGCTCGTCGGCATCGAATCAACTGTGTTAGAAAGTTCATTAAGATGTCAAAAAGGGCTAATTCACCTAGAAAGGTCGACAAGAGTAGTAAAGTTAAGAAAGTTAACAAGCAACAACAAATAAATAAATTTCAGTGATTCATCTTATTTTTCAAATTGTTCAACACAAGATTCTTCACTGCATACCAAGTCAGTCTTTGGTCATCACCTTAAGTACAATAACCACAAATTCTTAATAGAACATAATAGTAAAATACTGCATTGTTTTAATCACAAGAATTATAAAGGACTACCTTGAAGAATTAGAGATTGAAAAAGAAATAAAAAGTAACCCCAATTGCCCGAATTTGAAAATATATACTTCTAATACTAAAAATCCAATTTACAAGAATTTTTTGACGTAGATATCCATAGCATATTTATCTCCTCCCCTACGTTAAGCAACAATACAAAGTTTTATTAGTACCTGACTCATCTATTGTATTAATTTTAATTAGCCTTCATGTTAATATGTTTTCTATTTTTTTTTTGTATTATACCTGTAATTGTGTTGTCATTTTAATATCTATTTCTTGCTTTGAATGGTGTGAACTGTACTTACAAAACTTACCAACCATTGTGACCAGAAAATATTTTTTTCTATCCATTACTATATAATCAAATGAAACACCTCTTTCAAAAATAATCGATATTTACTTCTCAATTCAAAAAACCCAATATTTATTTCCAGCTGATTTCATGCATTTTTGCCTAAAAATTACGAAACGATCATTTGCATTTTACAGTTTAAAACACACTCGACCAAAGCTAAACATCTGCTTCCCTAGTTTACTGTTTTTAGTTTCTAATTTAAATACCTGTAGTATAGTTAGTAAATTTTCATTGAGAATGGTCGAGATATGTAACTTGGCAGGAATCAATTATTGACGAGTAAGTACAGTTACCACTAACGTTTTAACTTCTGTAGACTCAAAAATGTTTTTAAAAAAGAAAAAACACTGTTTTATAGATATAGAAAATATTTGTATTAAATTTGTTTTATCCTGTAAGGTCATAGCCCTGAAGATGACAAATTGTCGAAAGTGCTAGGCAGATAATAAAAATTTTAAGCTAAATACTCCAAAACTTGTTCCTTAAAAATAGAACTTAAAGACGCATACTTTTTAGTAGCGATAAAAAAAAATACAAAAATATCTTTATACATTTAAATTCAATCATTGCTTATATCAATTTAAGTGTTTAACCGTTTGGTCTTAACATAGCTACGTAAATATTTACCAAACTTCTTACACCAGTAGCAAGGAAACTTCGACTTAGTGGTATAACTGTTTTTTATCTAGAGGATCAAAACCACCTTAAAACTGCTCGGAAAATTAGGATATATAATTAATTTAGAAAAAAGTACGTTAGATCCTAAACAAAATATAACACTTTCCTAGTATATATATAGGAGAACGTGTGTCACTCCTGATAGCTTAAATACATAAAATTGTGCGATTTTATTTTTAGTAATATTTGGTGAATCTAAAAACCGAGGCTAGTAAAATAAAAGTAACTATCGTAACTTTTAGACAATATAATGAAATCGGGAGATTACATTTATAATATGAATATAGGACAACGCTCTTTGCCTATAAATATCGGTCGATTTTCATAGTTATGCAAGAGAGTGTGGTCTTAGTTTAAAAGCTTAGGATAACAAACTCGTACTAGTAAAATAAAAGTAACGATTGATACTTTTAGACAACATAATGAAATAGGGCGATTTTATTTATAATATGATTATAGGACAACGTGCGTTGTGGGATAAAATCGGTCGATTTTCATAATTATGCAAGAAAGTATAGTGTTACGTTTAAAAGGTTAGGACATTAATTTGTTTGGATTTTTGGCCCTGAGAATTATTACGGATGATTGGAAAACATTCTTTATTATATAAAATCGAGCGATTTTATATATGTATATTAAAATGAGTATATAAATAATTAAAATAAATGTAACTAAGTGATTGGACTCAGGGTCGGTATTTGTTTTTCTTTTCAGACTCGCCTGAAGATAAACTATAATAAACAAAACACTGTTACCTCCAATCAAACTCCTTTAGATCAAATACAAACAAGTCCTACAGTTGCACAAACTCCCTTGGAGCCAGAAAGAACCATAGTGGAGGGCGAATCATGCCAACAACAACCAAAATAGGGTTTCAGCATCCTAGGTTTAATACAAGATTCCGACAATAACGAATGCAAACCTCTTTATGACGAGACAGTCATTCGTTGGACTCATATTTGCTAAAAGGTGTAACCAAGGAGTAACGTGATGAGGTTATGCACAATAATATAATATTCCAGCCAACTGTAAAGCATTAGTTCACCCTAAGATAAATATCGAAATCCAACCTTGCCTAAGAAAGTAGGCGGTTGAACATGACAAACTAACAACGGCAGAATTATTGGCAGTGGGCAATGTCATTTTCAAGTTTCACCTTCCAGAGCAGTCACAGAATTTGAAAATATTAGCGGAAACATGCTATTTATTTACTAATGTTTATTCTGCCATTTCTCTCCATAGAAAATTTCGATTCAAGCCACACTTAAATACAGACTACAAAAAAGTTTCAAAAACATTAGGAATAGCTGAATTTCTATTTAGCAAAAAATTTGCAGAAGTAGTAAAGGACGAACAAAGAATTAAGAAAACACCACAAATGGTAGGCAGTTACGCAGGTATCCTTCTAAGATTTTACAGGCTTGGAAAAATATTGGGCTAAGAACCAAGAGGTTTTAGGATGGGTTAAAGGAATATAAATTCTTTTTTATTCAAATCCCAAAGAGTTTTTTAAATCTACTCGGAATCTCGGAAAATGTATTGGAAGATTACAAAAACTCTCTTAAATATTTGATAGAAACAGGTGCTATCGAGAAATGTAGTCCTATTAAGGAGCAATTTATATCGTTGTTAAAACAAAAAGAAACCAAATGGGGTTTATTTATAATACCATAGAGATGCAAATTTTGCTTTCTGGTGAAAAAATATTAGCTATAAAAGAAATTAATCTTTAGTTTTAAAAATAAAATAAAAAATATACATTAAAAGAATTTGCATTTTGCACAATGTACAATTTGCAAAGGTACCTAATTTTTTTAATGGAACTTTTAAACAATGGATTCCATCTCGCTATTAAATTTCTACAGATCAACTTTCAATATGATATTTACTTTTAATAGATCCTAGTGGCGTAAAAATAATAAATAGATTTTTTAAAGGTATTTTCAATATTCGTACACCAGACCCTTAAACATACATTCACATGGAATCCCAATCCAGTTTTAAGACATTTAGAAAAATGGTATTCCATAGTGACGTTAAGTATAAAGAATTTATCATATAAGCTTGTTACTTTTATGGCGTTAACATCTGCCAGTAGAAAGTAACCTCTTTCTCTCATAAAAACTGAGAATATTAGAATATAAGAAAATAAAATTGAAATTAAAGTTTCTGACAGATTAAAAATATCTGGATCCAGTTGAATACAACCTATACCTATTTTTTCTTACTTTAAAGCAAGACCAGAATGACGCGTCGCATCCACTATAGAGAATTACTTTAAAAAATCCGAGGCTTTTCGTCATCACGATAGAAAATGTTATAGTCACTTTTAAAAAGCCAATTCACGCTGCCTCTTCACAGACTATTAGCCGTTGGATCAAGAAAACATTATCTTTAGGAGGCATATACACATCCATATTCTCATTTCATAGCGTGCGCCATGCATCAACTTCTGTAGCTTACAGAGCATGTGTAAGTGTAGAACAAGTAAAGAATACAGAAGGTTGGACACCCACCTCTAATACATTTTTTAAATTCTACAATAGACACGTAAAAGATCCAAACGACATATTTGCTAGCACTATTCTAAGTTGCAAGAGACGTAAAACTATAACCTTTCAAGGTAGGTTAATTAAATCATATTAAATAAAAAACTAAAACATATAGTTATGTATTATAGTATTATTATGTATACTATATTATAATCTTTATATCACAGATTTTTTGTTGTTTTTTTTTAATATTAGGACGTTAATTAGGTCCTATAACTACATAAGTAACTTGTCTGAGTTTCTTGATTATATTAACAGAGAAGTGATTAGGAAAATCGCTTTTTACTTTGAACATCTACACTGTAATAATTATATCACCGGAAAATATATAGATTAATCGACTTACCTGTAGCTTGTCCCTAGATATAATTATTACCCAACCCACCCTGATATAGGTACCCTAGTTGACAAGCAATTTTCCATCGTTGCACTTCAACGGAATGACGCAAGAGATCGCAGTTGAGAATATCAGGCAGGAAGATGAATCATTGTGATCGTAAATTTAAAAAAAAATCGTGCTGATGGGTAGATTTTCGAAAACTACACTGTAATAATTATATCTACGGACCAGCTAGGAAAATTACGATTAATCATCCTTACAGGTAAGACGATTAATCTTTAAGTTTTTGCAGTTTCAATGATTTTGTCAATATCTATATATATATATATATATATATATATATATATATATATATATATATCAATTTACTGATGATAAATCAGTTACTTATATTTTTATTCCGGCTAAAGGCATACCGCAATTTTCGGCCAACCATTTTCGAAGATTATTACATTATTATTTATTAGGATATAAAATTTAAAAAATCATCAGACAAAAAATCAGGCATGCTATCTAGTTACCAATAGTTTCAGAGAACTTGCTTTGCGATAACTTAGAAATACATTTTATTACTTTTCATAAAACACCGATTTCCCATAAAATTTGAGCAAGTACGCAAAAAAAATCATAAAATATAATTACCTGACCAGGGTAAGAAAATACAAGTTGGCCTAAAAAGGTCGCAGAAAAGTTTTGCACGTATCCCATATGTGTGAGGTTAAAATGAAAAGCTTAGCTCGATCATATTTTTGGTGGCCAAGTTTGGACATGTAAACTAAAGGAACGTGTGCATCTTGTGATACTGTTTTGTTAATAAATATTCTCTAAATAAATTGGTTTTAAATTTTTGGCCATATCGAAAGGAAGTATGGACTAGGTTGTATAGAGAATATATGGGTTCATTTTTAAATAAAAAGTTTTTAATTCTTCTGGATATTTATTCTAAGTGGTTGGAGGTTTTCTTCTCCTCCATATCATCCTTCGTCTAATAGAACAGCTGAAAATGCGTTAGAAACTGTCAAAAATGACCTAAAAATGCTTTAGGTAAAAATAATCAAATTAATATTAATCTTGTTTTAGCCATTTTTTTATTTGATTACAGAAATACAAAGCATTGGACGATTGGTAGTACACTACCTGAGTTATTGGTTAACCAAAAAATGCTCCCGATTTGACCAGTTGAAGTCTTAAAAATTAAATATATTTAACGAAAACTTAAAAATTCAAGTTGTAAATTTGCAAAACTGGCAAGCCACACATCACAAAGGTCTGTCGAACTTTAGGATTTAATGTAGTTTGAACGATTATAAGATAATATCCCTTATTCTGCCGAATCCCAATCTTAGGCTTAAATATTGTATGTAAAAATAAGAGTGGAAGTGAAGATAGCGATTTTGGTGACGGAAACAGTAACAAAGGAAAAAGTTAATATCGTGAAAAAGAGGTAATTTATACAAAGCGGGGTAAGAATCCAGTTGAAAGACTTGTTTATTTATAATTTAGATTTTTTTATGACTATGCATATTGATTAAGTACCTTAATAATAATTAGAATATATATTTATATTTTTAAAGGAAAAAGGTATGTGGTATATTTAAGTTATATAGACACTTTGCAACATTGTAGGGCTTGGCCGAGCGAGAAAAACAACCTGCTTGACTCATACAATATAACATACTATAAATATGAAAGCAATAAACCTAGTTAGTACTACAAGCAGTGGTTTTATTAAATCCTACCAGACATCATACTTAATTAATCCTATTGTTTCTTTCGGCGGGGATTTAAAGACAAACATTATTCTAATCTACAACAATGTAGGACTTAAACAAACCGGCTTTTTAGTTTGATTAATTAAATTACATTAAATATATCAAACATGCTGTAGGAATATGAGTCTTCTTGTATATCTTATACAGTTCTCTTTCACCCTAATATAAATATTAAATTTTTTGACCCAGTTCTTAGTTTTAAAGAAATTATATTTGCCGCAAATCCTATTACCGATAAATATCAAATAAAAAAAACTGTAATTATACATAACTTAATAATTACATTTTAACAAACAGCCATAAAAAGCCCTAGAAATTTCCAGAATATTTATTACTAGAATATATCATTAATTTTCTAGTTTAAAGATTATATTTTTAAAGTTGTTAAGAAACTCTAAGAACCTTTTAATAGATAATGAAATAAATTTTCTGAAAGAAAAATTTTCCTACTTACGTGTTTCACTGACGCTCGGTTCTGCTTCTGTTGGAAATAAGAGACTTCCAAGCCGATTAGGTTTGAAGTTATCTGTAAAAGAAATAAAATCTCCTGAAAATCTTTAAAATTTAATTTCACAGAAACTCTAATTGAAAGTGCTGATGAAAAAGTCATTAGGGGAAAGGTTTCAAAATAAAATGATAAATGTTTGTGATAAAATTATCCGCGACAATGTAATTATTCCCTTGGTTACTGCTTCTCGATTTTAATTTTTAAAAAATTACTAGGTATACTTAGTTTATATTATACACGAACAGTGTTCCATTAAGTAACTCACAAAAAAGCCTGCACTAAACAGAAAAATGTATTTCTACGAAAAAAAAAATGTTTCGATTATAGTTTTATTTTATTAAATTTTATATATCTAATATTAGATTTGACTAAATTTTAACTATAACTAGATTTTATATAACACAAAATGTATGTATGTATCTTAGGTAATGGTTAATAATATTTGTTAAATTCTTAAAATTCATATGTTTAAAATATAATTTGTTTGGACTAAATTGCAAATGTGAAAATTTTCCGTATGGGAAATCTAGTACAACACGTTTCGATTATATGGTGTTTATTGAGTTTAAAAAAATGCCCTAAATCGTGTGACTATGATATGTAAGTAAGAAAATAGTGACTCTTCTGCACAAAATACATACTATTTTAAGAACTAGTGTTTTGAACATATTTAACATGGAAATGAAAGTAAATAAACTCAATTTTATTTATATTTTATTTTGTAATCCCTTAATTTATAGAAGAAGTTAACAAAGCTAGTAACATTTATCTAATAAGGAAAAATTATAAAATTTATTTTAGTCTGTTTTTTTAAATTAATTTGACTAGAAACTCCCTCTTGCTACCTCTATGTCAAATAAAAATTGATTTGCAAAAAAGATCACGACGGAGAGATATATACGAGCTCACGATAAATCATTTATAGTTTTCCATAATACGCCAACGGTGGCGCTATTGAAAAGTATGCCAATCAATAAACTGGCCTAGCCCTCTAAGCCATTTTCTTGAAATTTGCACAAAACAACGCCCTCTGTTAAAGAAGAGCAGACTCTATTTACAGAAATGATTTTCATTAGTGAGGCATTACTGTATCAAAGTCGCCCATAGATTGCGCTAGTAATATTGTTTTGAAATTTAATACCTAAGTAAGATACAAACTTTTCGGTATAGTTAGAATTATAGGGTATTCTTTAGTAATTACAATCGTGCTTAGACATATAATTATCTTACCTATGTTGTTGGTCTCTTCCATCAGTTGAAACTGATATCTAGATTTGAACCCCTGACCCGGTGATTCTGAATTAGCTACAAATTCTATAAACAGGTCTGATCCTGTGGACAGCACTTCTAATTCATTGCCTTCATTACAGAGAACTCTAATTGCTGGATCTTGACTAGTTTTACCATCGTAGACTCGTATAAGGTCTGCCCTGTTGAGACAGCTGAAATTAAATAACCATTACTTATCTTTTTGCCCGTAAATATTTGATAGTAAAAATAAAAAATCTTTATCACTTAAACTTCCTAGATAAATACCAATTAAAATTAGTAAAGTTTGCAAATTTTGCTACCTTAAGAGTTTCTCATCAACTTCGTAGCGGTAACATAGCGAACTACTACAGAATGACAAAATATTAACTTATAATTATGTACAGTATGCAGTAGAGCTTACTATTTCACATTTTAGAACCATATGTTTGCATTATTTTAACGATAAGCGCCTAATAACAGATTATCTCAAGGTACACTTTTTCCTTTTCAGTTCAATTGTTTATAAATAAAAGCTTTTTAAAAAAATATTTTTTATATTTATTTTATTTTGTACTTTTTAGCATTATAGACATTATTTTTTACGCACCCTATATAAGACAATCACGACTGGACACCATAATATTTTATTGCTATCGGGTCTATGTATGTATGTCAAATCTCAGTCAATTCCATTAACGGGAAATATTTTGTATTTTTAAACTTATTTTTTTACGCACCCTGTATAAGACATTCACGATTGGACACCATAATATTGTGTTGTCATCGCGTTTATGTATGTATAACCAAATTTCAGTCATTTTAATAACGTGAACTGTTTTGTACTTATTATTTTTTACGCACCCTGTAAAAGACATTCACGATTGGACTCCAGTATTGTATTGTCATCATGTCTATGTATGTATACCAAATCTCAGGAAATTCTGATGACGGGAACTACTTTAAAAGCTCCCTCGCTTTTGGTCAGCATTACGCGCCACGACGGGTATAATTACGACAATCATGAAATAGTACACCAACCTTTTAGTACAATTTGGATGCATAACGAATTTTCACGGATCTCTGGTAAATTCGCAGAGTACTTGATACACCTAAATTAGTAAAATTTTTTTATACATGTAGGAGTGCAAAAACACATTTTAATAGGAAAATATTGCTAACAATTAAGTAAAATAACCCAATTTAAAAGCATAATTTTAAATCAATCGAAGTCCATCTACAAGCTTAAATAAGTATTGATTCTTATCACATATTGATTCAATTTAAAGAGAAATTGAAAAAAACCGCCTCCATGCTAGTATATTTACCTAATGCGACTTATGATATTTTGGCAAAAAGTCATAACTCTCAAGTAAATAAGTGTTAGGTTGACAGTTGTAAGTTCCTTGTCATTTAATTCTTGCCTATAACGCCCTGGACTTTGGCGTGTGAAGTATTTCTTGTAGGTAATCAATAATCTTTGCACCCAGTATGAATGAGGGTAGAGTAGACAATTAATTTTGCGATAAAATGTCATTTTTTCACTTCATTCACATTTATTGTAAGTTTAGACAATCTGCAAAAACGCAATTTTATACATCTTTATATTTTTAAATCAACCTTATGCAGAAGTATAGATTTTTAATAACAGAGTTAATTCAATCTATGTCATATCAATGTTTTTTTCTATTATTAATTTGTATATTACGTTACTTGATTTTTTATTTGTCGATTGGGGGGGGGGCTGGGCTAATGGGACCTAGATCACTATATAAAATAGACGAAAATAATATATAGACTTTCCACACTCCTCACTATAAAATTTCTATTGTAGGATACCTTATTAGGCAGAAAGTAGCATGTAGAAATTTAAATATTCCAACCTTGATATTTTTCAAGTCATTGATTAGGTAATATTGCATCCAATCTGCAAAATAAATTAATTATTTCTAATACGTTTATGCAGATCTTAACAAACTTTACATACACATCACGTGGAATAAAATCTATATTATTCACATTAAAAATAACTTAATTCTTAAAATTATCTGAAGAAACTTTATCGTCTATTAAGTTCTGTGATATGATTTTGCAAGCCCATTTTATTTTTCTCGGCGTCTCTGGGAATTACTGATTTTAGTTTATTAAAATTGTTCTACAAGAAACGCGATACCTTACAGAAACTGGATGTGAGGCAACACCGTCTTTTTGAAATCATGTTTCTTCCAAATCTAAGTCATTAAAATAACCACTATCACCGAATTTCATCAACCATCTGTAAAAATAGAGGCCTATGACACATCTACTCTATATATTGCACAACAGACCGCTATTTGTTAGGAGCAAAGAGAATATATTAATATATTCCAGATATATTACCTTTTAAATCTAATGGCGATAATTAGAAGGAGTCCAAAGATTAGATTTTTGTTTTATCCGTAGCTAGATGGAAAGTTTTAGTTTAGTTATTATGTTGTTTAGGATTAAGAATTTTCTTGTTTATCAATTTGTAAGAAATAAACTTACGATGAGACTTCATTAAGAAAATTTGAAACAAGTCAATTTACAAGCTAGATTACGTATTGGGTCTTACCATATATGAATTCAATTAAAAGAGAAGTTGAAAAAACCGCCTCCATGCTCGCAAATTTACCTAAGGCGACTTATTTTGTCAAAAAGTCAAGTAAATAAAAGTGTTAGGTTAACAGTAGTCAGTTCGTTGTCACTTAGTTCTTGCCTCTAACGCCTTGATGTTTGTTATGAAGTATTTATTATAGATAATCGATAATTCTTGCGCCCAGTATGATGGTAGACATATAACATTTAATTTTCGATAAAATATCGTTTTACATTTACTCTAACTTTAGACAATCTGCACAACACAATTCTGTGCATATGTATATTTTGAATTCAACCTCATGTAGAAGTAGAGATAGTTAATACTATTTATGTCATAACATTTTTTTTCTATTATTTATTTGTAAATTGTCCTGCTTATTTTTTGTATGTGTTATTTTTTATATAATATGTGCTATGTAAAAGGCTGAATGAAGATGAATATAATATATTGACTTTTCATACTCCCACCTACAAGATCAGGTGTTACATTTATTTATAATTGGATCATATACGAGCATATAATGCTTATGAGGGGCCATTTGTCTAAAACTGCGGGGAGCCCAAAATTTGTAGTTACGTCACTGTTGTTTTAATTTAATTTTGAAAATTTACATAAATAACCAGCGTCTTATCGCAGTTTTTTCATCTGATATGACACTAATATTACTTTTTAACCCGAAAGTAGGCAAACATCTGTATCCATAGGCATAGTATTAGCTCAAATAAAACAGTCTGTATCCATAGGCATAGTATTAGCTCAAATAAAACAGTATAAAATAATATTAAAATTTTGGCACTGGGTAAGAAATAATAAAGGTAGGAGAACTTGATTGTTCCAAGGATCCGCAGATTTCATAGATATCAAACTTAGTCGAATTTAGAAAGTCTAATTTGCACATTCAAATTAACATGCATATTCAGTTTGCTCAATATACACATCTAAAAGTCAAAATATTCAAGTATTTCTAACCAAAAATTGCTAGCGTATTTATATTTAATATCACGTTTTTGCCAGTCTTCGAAATACAATTTCCTGTCTCTTCATAAACCCAGGCGAGTCAAAGATAAATGCGGAAACTCGGTGTGATTTAACCACAACGCCATGAGATACGTCAGACCCGACTGTCTTTTTCGCCTCTCTCTCATTGTACCGCGGAAATCTTTTCCTTCCTACATTTATGTCACTTAAGATATAACATGATTTTTCTTTAGCTTATGCATTAATATTCGTAAATATTTTAATAATTATAGGTTGTTGAGATAATAAATTTTACGTTAAATTAAAACTCATTAGAAGTATAAAAATAGGAGCAGAAAAACTGATAAAGTCTTATAACTTCTAATTGGTTTTTTGTATAGGTGTGTAATTATTATTTCGATACAGGGCTTCTTAAACCTCTAAAACAATCATTTTAAACTAGAAATAATAAAAAAAAACAACTTTTAATTATTAAATTTAATGTAAGCAATTGTCTAAATTATCATAGCTTTGTCTAACATTTCGGCAAGGAAGATAAGTCTAGCAGTAGGCCAATAATTGAAATGTGCTCAAATACCTATGTTTCAACTAAAGATTACAAAAATCTGCTTAACTGTTTTGAATAATTTAAAATGCTAAAACACCAACATATGAACATCGCGAAAATAGAAGTCTAATACCTAATCTAATAATAGTTTAATGTATTACCTTTTATTAAAATACCTGCACACAAAAATTTACCTGATATGTTTGACAATGGCAGTTTTGTTGATTACAATCTTAGATTAAATACACAGAAAGATACATAACCCCTATATCAAATATATTAAGTGTTGTGACTCAAGCATTACCTAGAAAATCGATAGAGGAGGGCAGGGGACTCTTCATCTGTTTATTTTATAAGAGGCTATTTACAAACATGAGCCATAGGCGGAGTGAAATTATGATAGTCTGAATAGATAAAAATATTTAAATATCTCGAGTGAGAAATTTTTTCATTGGGTTTTTTTCGATGTGATTATAGGCAAACAGTACAATTATATCGCTTAAACATATAAGGTGTTGAAAACTTCAATTTATCGGATTCCATTTGGGGGGGCATGTTTTACAAAAAGACGTAGAAACACTCCTTTTCACTTTAAAATCGCTTTTAATTATTTACTTTAGAATATTTGTATATAATTTTTAATTAATTTAGGCACGAGAAAATTGGTAGGTAGAAAGTGCTGTCTTTCTTTGCAATAAAAAGTAATGGGATTTTGTAAACTACATGCGAATTCATAAATGGGACAGGAAAAAACGTAATAAATAACACACTGTTTTTTGTAATTTGAAAGAGGTTCCTTTTATTTAAAAAAAAGTATATATATATATATATATATATATATATATATATATATATATAATATATATATATATATATATATATATATATATATATATATATATATATATATATGTATATATATACATATACATATACATATATATATATATATATATATATATATATATACATACATATACATATATATATATATATATATATATATATATATATATATATATATATATATATATATATATATATATATATATATATATTATATACATTTATATAGTTAGTCTCGCTCCCGTCTCCACTTTTTTCATTGGTCTCCCACTTCCCGCGCCTGTCCCTGCTACGCCTACTTGACTCTGCTTGATTCTGATTGGTCTTCCCCACTCTTACGTGTGCATCCGGAGGGAGATGTTTTATTTAAGTGTTAGCAGCCAACAGAGCAATTCATTCTTACTGTAGCATCAGTATTTTTAAAAGTAACGAAGTTAAAGTCAAAGTTGTCGCCACGTTGTTTTGCAAGAATCTAGTGATCTACATTTTGAGCAATTGGAAAAAATGTCTTCAATGTACGAAGATGAAATACTGTATTTCACGGTTGGAGGAAGAAAAATTTTCGACGTTAAACAAGCATGGTTAGCCGATTTAGATAAGAACAATTTTGAAGAGGTTCAAGACAATAGTGAAGATGAGGGGATACATAATTTTTTAATGCCGGTTGTGGTGAAAAAGGTCTTGTAAATATTAAAAAAATAAGTGCTAGTGATGCTGTTGAACCAAAGTATCTAAGCCGCGAAGTTTGTGTCTTTCAAGATTATGCCGTCATAATGTCTTCGTTTGGTGGTGCTTATAGTTTGTGCTTACGGTGCTATTATTTGCACGCATTAGAAGCACCCCTTGGCAAACACAGTTTTGTGTCTACACATTACAAAAGAGCAATGGAATGTTGTGAAAAAGACTTGCGCTGTACATTGTGCAATGACAATCTTTTTCATTTCAGTGCCCCTGAAACTTGTATAGTGTGTAATAAAACTGAAGTGAAAAAAATTGAAAACCATTTAGTGGACAAAAGTAATTTTAAATCAAGTTAAGCAAAAAAAGTTACAATACATTTTGAAAAGGATAGAATGATGGGATTATGGTGGAGGACTTGTAAATATATGCAGTAACAAAAAATGACCTAGGAGTTTTTTTTTTCTACGCACTATAAAAAAGCAGTAGAATATGCAGTGAAGTGTAAAAAAAATTAAAAACCATTTAGTGGACAAAAGTTATTTTAAAAATAAAATTTCAGAGTAACCTTTAAAATTAATAGTAGGAGACTAATCATGGTCGAGTGCTATTCAGAACTATTCGTGGACATTCAAGGTTACAATTGTTTATTTGGCTTGGTCTCAAAGGAGCTTGCTATCTACGATGGTGTACGCTGGTCTAATTTTCTTTTTAAGTCACCATTTAAAAGAACCATGTTATCTGCCAAGGATCAAGAAATAGTTGATTGGTCTGAAGAATATCATTGGTTGGAATGGGACGTTGGATATATAGAATTAAATGAAATAGAAGAAATCCTCAAGAATATTGTCAAGATATATACTAATCCAAAGATCTATGTCAAAGGCATTAAAAAAAGAAACTTTTTAAGAAAAATTTTCACCCCAGAGCTGATCATAAGCATTCCAGTCAACGAGGAACCCAAACTAAGCAAATTTAAGAATTTTATTTTCATAAAAATTTAAGTCCTTGGCATTGTGCCTTGGCTAATGTAAAAATATTGTATGATTATAAAAATTGTTATAAAACTTATTAAATGAAAAAAAAATACATGTAGATTTATCACAAGACAATTTAATTATTAATAAAATATAACAAAATATAATTAATTTTTGTTTAAACACATAATAAAGAATATTTTTATCATACATAATTTTTTTTTAGCCCCACACACTTCCATATTTAATGTGCTCCTTAGTACGTTTTATTACCAATTAAATGCGGACGCAAAGAAAGAAACAAAATAAAATTTAAGAAGATATATTATACATCGAATTAATATTACTAAAAAATATATTTAAAATTACCTTTTGCACTTTGTATTGTATTATAAAGGTCATTTACATTTAACATTATAAATTATAATAGTCTTCTGCGCCTAAAACTAAAATTATATTTATAATTGAACGGTCTTTTGCACAACCTTTTGGGTTGTTTTCTCTTGGCATACATTGGGATTGACACTAACGGCACAATATCAATTTGAATAGGTCTATTGCTTACCTTTATACCAAATAAAAGTTCTAAATTGTGCAGAAGTCTTAGCACGACCTCATCCACACTTTCTGACCATTCTAATGAAGCTTATGCTGGGGGTGATGTTTCTGTTTGTGTAAGCTCTGGTGACATCAACTGCTGTTGTCGATGTGGAGTCATGGATACTCCGGCTGAAGTTGTTTCTAGTACCTCTGGTAAACACCACTTTTTGGGGGACATTGGTATTTCGGCAGATGTTCCTGGTTCCTCCTGCGAACACCACATATATTGGTACCTCTACTGAAGTTGTTAGCTCGTCCGGTACACACCACATTTTTGGCGACATTGGCACTTCAACTGAAGTTGTTAGTTCGTCCGGTACACACCACATTTCGGGAGACATTGGTATTATGGCAGAAGCTGTTCCTGGTTTCTCCAGTATACACCACATTTTTTCGGATATTGGTACTTCAACTGAAGTTGTTAGTTCCTTTGGCACACACGACATTTTGATACAAAACAATCTAGACTGAATCAAATAACAAAGACTGAATATTGCAGTAGAATCACGAAAATATAAAGCACAAAAGAGACACTCCCAAAATATACAAGTACCACCCTGTCACTTACCAACCAAGAATCACTCCCAAAATTGGAAAAAAAAATCGGGTTGGAATAAAAAAAAAAAGTCGAGTTGAAAAAAAAAAAAAAAAACGTCTGGAGGTATTTGACACCAGTTGACCTTGGTACCACGCTGTGCCAGCCACCAACCTTGCCAGTGAGCGTGACTTAACAAGAAGTGGTTTTAAGCGGCTTTCGAGTTTACATGTACCGTCAGTTGAAAGTCGTATTTATTGTACGCCAGTTCCTATCGTGATTCTCAGTGTCTGTGGTGAATTCTCTTGTGTAATTGTGTTTTCGTGCCTTTTAGACTGCAAATCCCTAGTTATCCTACTCCTAAATTTTATGTTTTGAGTGTTGAAAATGTATCCTACATTGTGTGATCTAGTTTACAGCTTTCTTTCGTTTTGTGTTTTGTGCAGTTGTTACAACCCAACACAGCAATTCATTAAAAACTCCCGATAGAAGTGAATTAAACAAATTTTTAGATTCAAAACCAAAGCAAAATTTATCAAAATCAGAACAAAGACGAGGTTGTGCGACGTTCAAATCAATGGTAAACAACTATTTCAATTTGAATGAATGTAAAAATTTGAGTAATGTTACTTGCTCAACTGTTAAAACAATAATTCATAGACAGGATGAGCTTCTTTTAAATTTAGGTAATATTTTTATGAAATATCCCTGCTTTGATTTTAAATCTTAGTGGTAAATATATGCAAAAATGTTTTAAAAATTAAAAAAAAAATACAAGACACGTAAGCGCAAAATTTTAAATTTAAATCCACTATTCCTTATTTAAAGAGAAACTAAACCTATAAATATCCAGTTCAAAATGACCCTTCTCTGCACACTCTGTCTAAAAGAATTTACACAGACACGCAACGCCATAAGACACATTAAAGAATCATGTTTAAAAAGAGACACAAATCATAATCCGGATGAGTATTTAATCGGTAGTAAGTATATTTACATTAATTACTAAGAATTAGGATATATTAAAATATAAGAAAAACAATAAAATTTGTTTTGTGTTATTTCAATGATCTTTTTTTGCTTGACTTAGTAAGCGTCCAGGGGCAGGGCAGGTGGTCAGTCCCCTTCCCCACCTTGCTATGCCGCTCATTATGTTATATTGCATATAAATTATATATATATTATATATTCAGTTGGTGAAAAATTCTTCAGGAATAATGCAATTTGCCATTGCGAAGACTGTAAAGCTCATATTAATTTTAATGCTTGGAACTCTCATCTAAGAACAAATGTCCACAAAAGCAAGAGTACTATTAAATATGGAAATGGAATAGACCTTATTAGAAGTGCTTTTAAGTCTCGAATTGCTGCATACAAGGTTTACTCACCCAAAATGCATGTCAACCTTAAAAAGTTTCAGCAAGAAATTTTCGAGAAAGTCGTAACATTAATTCGCCAGCAACAGCAATTATATAGATGCGTTAAGATAAATGCAGAATTATTTGGTATCTACTACTCGCCAGTTTTGAAGTCTACATCCGTTAAATCATTCAACACAGCCTTCCATAACGTGACTGAGACGACTGATTTAAATAATCTATATGACGAACTATTCAAAATTCTAACAACCAAGGCGGATGAACTACCTGAACGAGATTCTGGTAAGTTAATAATTACTTGCAAGCATTTCAAACGCTATTGCTTCAATTTATGTTTATTTACCACAGTCTCTCTTAATAAATACTAAATATTTCTTCTTTAAATTGCAGGTTACAACAAATTCTCCATTTAGAAGTAAACATCAACAAGTACAATCCTTTATGTGGCGACTCTTATATTTCAATTCCAGAGTTCCGAGGTAGTTTGGTAAACATTTTGAATGAAGATGATTTCTGTTTCGCATATGCCGTTGTACCAGCAATATATAGACCTTCAGGTGACCTTAGGAATACTTCCTTGTACCCGGACTTCAAGAACTATCTTTGATTTTACAGGTATTAATTGTCCAGTTAAATTAGAGCAAATAAGTACTTTTGAAAACAAAAATAATTTATCTATAAATGTCTACGAGGTTGAGAAATTTTTGTAGAAATGGAGTATATGTAAATGAGATTGTAGGCCCATTACACTATAATACACATAAAAAGAATTTACATATCAATCTACTTTTAAATACTTCTGATGACGGTAATAGTCATTATTGTTGGATAAAAGATTTATCTAAATTACTTTTTAAACAACTGTCAAAAAAGAAATGTAGAAAAAATTTGGGTGACGGATGTTTACAATATTTTGGTACCTATGCAAAATTACAAAGACACTTAGAATATGATTGCACATCTGTTCGAATTGAATATCCTTCAGATGAACTTATTTTTGATAAGTTTGGAAATCAAATTCCAGAAAACATATTAAAGTTTCAAATATTCAAAAGCGGTATAAGGCACCTTTTGTAATTTATGCTGATTTCGAGTGCTATTTAAAAAACGTTGAAAACGAAAAGCTTGATCCCACAACTTCCTATACAGTTAAAACTGCCGAACATGTTATATATTCGTTCGCTTATTACATTAAGTCATCATTTGATAAAAATCTCACATCTTTAAAACTTTATCGTGGAACTGATTGTGCTGAAAAGTTTATTGAATATATTGAACTTGATGTGAAAAACCTTTATAACTATTATTTTAGAAATCAAAAGCCTATGAATAAGTTAACTAGTTTGCAACAAAAAGAATTTGAAAATGCGTTTGTGTGTTATATATGTAAAAAACCTTTTTCAGACCGACATTTTAAAAAATGTAAGAACCACTGTCATTTTAGCGGTAACTATAGGGGCGCGGCTCATTCTATTTGTAATTTATATTTCATACCTCCAACTTACATTCCAATAATTTTTCATAATCTAAAGAATTACGATTCTCATCTATTTATTAAGTCATTATGTAACAATAAAGAATCAATTAGCGTTATTGCTCAAACCAAAGAAAAATATATTTCTTTTAGTAAAAAAATTATGGTATTATTATGACTCTAAAAATAAAAAGATAGTTTACTTGAATATACGATTTATAGACTCATTTCAGTTTTTACCAAAATCTCTTGAATCACTATCTAATATTTTAGATAATTTTCAATGTCTTGAAATTAGGAAACATTTTTCAGACACAGAGCAATTTAAATATGTTAGGCAAAAAGGAGTTTTTCCTTATTCATACATTGACTCTTACGAAAAGTTGGATGATAAATCTTTGCCCGCTATTGATAAATTTTATAATGACTTAATTGATTAAAATATGACAGTAATGAAGATAACATTAGAGCTAAAGAGGTATGGAATGTATTCAATTGCTCCACGATAGGTGAATGTTCAGATATATATTTGAAAGCTGACGTTCTCCTTTTAGCCGATGTTTTTGAAAATTATAGAAATACTTGTTATAAAACTTATAAATTAGATCCTGTGAACTATGTAACAAGCCATTCAATGTCTTGGGACGCTATGATGAAATTTACAAATGTAGAATTGGAATTATTGACTGATTCAGATATGCTTCATTTCTTCAAAAAAGGGATTCGCGGGGGAGTTAGTACGTTCAGCTTGAAAATCGGAGGCAAATAATCCTTTTCTTGATAATTTCAATCCTAAGTATCCAACAAAATATATTGCCTATTTAGATGCAACAAATTTGTATGGTTTTGCAATGAAACAGTATTTGCCAGAAAAAAACTTTGTTTGGCTATCTGAGGATGAAATTAATGAACTTAATGAACTTAATATTTTAAATATTTCAGATACATCATCTACGGCCTATGTATTTGAAGTTGACTTAGAATATCCTCAGAATTTACATGAAAGCCATAACGACTTTCCGCTCTGTCCCGAACAATTTAAGTCAGCAATTTCCAAGTATTCTAAACTAATTCCCAATTTAAACAATAAGTACAATTATGTTCTTCATTATCATGCTTTGAAGCAAGGCTTAAAATTTGGACTTAAACTTCTCAAAATACACAGGGGAATTAAATTTACACAATCGCCATGGTTAGCTAAATTAGCTAGATATATTGATTTGATTAACAAACTAGCCTTGACAAGTCATGACGATAAAAGATATCGTCTTTCAAATACCACAAAAACTTTAGCATGGGGTCACAAAGATATTGTCCATATAGAATCAATGATTACAAATTTATCTATTTTACAATCTGAACAAAAACCCAAATCTAAAAGACGATGTTTAGAAGAGACTCGAAATAAAAGTGGTTTTGATACACAATTGTTATTCGGTTTTGAAATTGGGAAAGGAAGTTAAAGTTGTCAAGTTTTATAAAATTTGTTTCATTGATGATCTGTTTCACTAATTTGTGTGAATATCTAAAATGTTGTAACAAACAGTATTATTTAGTTGCTTTAGAACAATGACTGCTACTTCATTAGTCGTGTTAGTCTCCCTTGTTGGCAGAATACTATATGTTAATCATATTCCTAACACAATTAGAGCCGACGTGTGCATCAATAAGAATAAAAATTAAACTGATTGTTATAAGCAAATGAGAATGATTTACATAGATGGAAACTCACATTTGTTTACTTATAATATTTCAGAAAATGATTTAAGTGTTAATAATTATATGAAGATTAAATATTTCTTTGATAAAAAGCCTGTGATTTATTCAGAATAGATAGAATTTGTTCATAAAAAACATAATTGTAATTATGTATATTTTTATATAATATTATTGTTTCTGACTTTAATATCAATTATTTCATCTTACGTTGCTTTTGTAATGTATTTGAAAACCTGAATTAGAAGTTTTAGTATTTGATTTTTTGTAGTTTAATTTTTATCTCCTCCAACGTTAAGTAATCTCCTTCTTCCATTTAAGTGGAGGGGACAGTAGACTATAAAAATGTGCCGCAAATCATTATTTAGTTAGTTTCTATATTCTACGGTCTCATAATGTTCAGCCCTCAGAGAGTAACGTCCAATGTTTAAAACATCTATACATTCTATCGAAAAACAAACCATAGTAAATTCTAAACAGTACCCTTTAAATAAATCCAAATCACAGTTTGTGAATATTGGTTTGTGTTTAGAAAGTGATTTTACGCCATGTGTTGAATTTGGTGGAAACAAGAACCAATCTATTGTTCTAAGTAAGGATGATTGGAAAGACCTACTAAAATATCAGGGTGTTATAACAAATTACTTTTTCTCATCAAACTCCTTTCAAGAAACTATATTTTTGAAAAATATGTCCATTCTTTTTGAGAAATTTGGTGAAATGCCAATAGTGAGGATTACAAAACATGATGATTACGTTTGTTTTGGAAATGAAACTGTGTGCAGATTATGGGAACAAATACCTTTAATCGAATACAGATTAAATATTTTACAAAAACAGCAATTTAACAGTTACTCCGACATTTTTGAGAACAGTCTGTTTCCGAAACCAATTGTCTTCAAAAAGTATATGATACTCTGTCGCCAAGTGAAAACCCCAATAGTGAGAATGTTTGTACTATGCTGGAATTATTACTAATGCATCCACTCCAGCTCGAACAAAAATTAAGAGAAAGAAAATATTATGAAGAAATCAGTAAGTTTTGATGAAACTAAAAATCAACTTCATACGATGCATGCATGGACGTTTGCATATAGAAAATCCCGTATGTCGCCTCAAGAGTTTGTAGACCAACAACATTTTAAAAGACGAATTGAATTATTTGAAATTATTTTAAAACCTGTTTTAAATAATATGTTAAATAGGATTATAAAATAAAACAATATTAATATTAAAAAATGTGTTTTATTGATGAATATTTTACAAAATATCCTTTTTTAATATCCATGAGTTATGTGTTTTGTCTAATCCCAACCATTTAACTAACACCTTATTTTCTTTTCTTCTTATTATTTTTTCCATTAAGTATATGTCTGAATGTCTGACTTTTTGTAATTCTCTTCCGTAAAAGCCTCCTTGAATTTCTGATTTGTTTTCATCTTCAAGTAAATAGGTTGCAGGATTTGTAAGTTGTAACTTTTTTATTCTAAAAATTTCCTTTGACCAGTTGGGTGTGTACCCTTTAGAAAAAAATTCTCTGTGTTTGCTTATACGAACAAAGTCACCAACTTTAAATTTTTTTAAATCAGGATCCACTGTTTTCATATGAGTAAATGATGATTTCAATCAGTCCTTATCGATTACAACGAAACCGTAGTCTTCTTTCCAACAGTGTTCACAGAGAGCTTTAAATCTCTCAAATGTCATATCCATCATGCAATGGTCATTATATATGTGTTTTAAACTAGTTAGGTCCTGTTTAAATAAAATTAAGAGATTTGCATTTTCACGTATAAGTCTCTAGAGAATTGACGAATAACCTTGAAAAATGAAAAAGCAATCCGTATTTTTATGTCTCCCAAATGTAAAATAGTCCCTTATAACAGTTTGATTCTGACATGGAATGTCATCAAATATAATAACTGAATTTGATTTACTGTCGTGAGGGGATATAATATTTTCATCATTATCATATTCAAAATAACCAATCTCTTTAATAGGTTTTAGCAAATTTCTTAAATACTCATACTTGGGTTGATGTAACGATTTTGAGTATAAATAAATATTTTAGAATCTTATTCCGTTTGGATGTTCAAGTAATGTGAGAATGGAGTTCGTTTTGCCAACCACTGATGCTCCTACAACAAGACATCTCTTTGATTCTTCAACAAAGAGATCACCATGTTTTCTAAATGGTTTGTTTAAGATTTTTTCATCATGGTTTTTAATAGGTAAAGAAAAAGCTTGCTTTTCAATCCACATCGTCAACAATAACTGACATAACATTCTAAATAATATCATGCCAGTGAATTTGCTGCCCGTTTTACTATTTGTAGAAGACTAGCAGCTCTATCGACTCAGTTTACAAAAACTATAAAATGATCATACACAACCCTTACTCGATTACATCCTATACGAAGAGCAAGAAGAAAGGTACGGGTTTAGTAAATAAACTTATTAATAGTCTACCTGTTGAACTACACATTCCTGGTTATAACTATTGCGGTCCGGGAACAAAGTTGGAAAAAAGATTAAGTAGGGGGGATAGTGGCATAAATCCTTTAGACGATGCTTGTAAAGATCATGACATAGCGTACTCGCAATCTAACGATTCATCAAACAGACACGAAGCAGATAAGATTCTAGCAGATAAGGCTTGGCAAAGAGTAAAAGCTAAGGATTCATCGCTGGGTGAAAAAACTGCAGCTTTGATGGTTACAGGTATTATGAAAAGAAAAAAAAATTGGTATGGGTGTTAAGACATCCAAACGAAAACTCAGGATAAAAAATCGCGTTATAAAAACTCCAAAAAAAATTGGTGGATTTTTACCTCTTTTGCTTCCAATTTTGGGTGCCCTCGGTGCATTGGGAGGTGGTGCAGCCGGAATTGCTAAAGCTGTTAATGATGTAAAAGCATCAAGACAATTGCTTGAAGAAACTCAACGTCATAACAAAGCTATGGAAAACGTTGCAGCCGGAAAAGGTCTATTTGTAAAGCCATATAGAAAAGGAAAAGGATTGTTCATTAAGCCCTATAAAGGGGGCTCTGTAAAAAGAACATAAAAAAAAGCTCAAATAAATTTTCCGCAAAGAGCTTTAACCAACATTGATATAATGAAATATGAAAACATTTTAGAGATACCTAATTTTAGAGGTGTTTTTATGCGTGATAATCTCCCGCGAAAAATTAGACAAAAAGAAACTGGTATTGTTAATTTGGACAGTGAAAAAAATGATGGTTCTCATTGGGTAGCTTACATAAAAAAGCAAAAAGATGTCGTGTATTTTGATAGTTATGGTAATCTCAAACCACCTCTTGAGTTGATCCAATATTTTAATACAAGTAAGGGTGTAAATATATATTACACCTATGAGGTCAAACAAAAATTTAATAACTATAATTGTGGACAGCTAGCTTTTAGTTTTCTATATAAGCACATGAAATAAATTATTACGGCATTTCTTAAAATTTAACAGAATGTCTACAACATTTACGCTTACAGGGAATTCTTCTATTTTATCATCTGATTTTAATCCTCCCATCTATTTGGATCACGAAAAGCAATATTTATTAGGTTTAGCTCATTTTGAGTCATTTATGAGTATCCCTAATATAGAGGATGGAAACAATAAAATTTACGTAGATGGTGAAGTGATTGTTATTCCGGATGGAACTTATGACATAAAAGACTTAAGTACATTGATAAATAACAAACTGCATGAAATTTTTATTATAGAACCCTCTTCGTTTAGATTAACGACAAATCTCAATGCCCTAAAATGCAGTATTAAATGCAGTAAAGAAATTGATTTCACAAAAGATGATTCAATAGGAAACCTTTTAGGTTTTAATAAACGGAAAATTAAGCCTCATGAATGGAGTGAATCTGACAATGTTGTAAATATTTCCAAGGTTAATGCTATTTGTATCGATTGTAACATTTGTGTAGGTTCATTTAACAATGGCAAACCAGTTCACATAATTCACCAATTTTTTCCAACGGTACCACCAGGATATAAAATAGTGGAATCACCATTACCTATATTATACTTTCCAATTAGCGTTCAAACAATCAACAACATTACTGTAAAAATAATTGATCAAGACGGTTATCTTATAAATTTCAGAAACGAAAGCATTACCGTAAGATTACATTTAAAAACTAACAACAATGGTTATTAGATATAATAGACCATTTGTATCTAAATTTCAACCTATTACCGTAAGTAAATCTTATAAAAAAGAAAAACCTAACCACAAAGTTAGTAGTTCCAAAAACATCAAACGGTTAACAACAAAAAACCATTAGTTTCTGAAATCGTAGGGTTTTAAAGTTTTAAATAATGGATATTTTAAACGTTAATGAAAGTCTATATGTTGACATCTCTGTAATTGGCTCCGAATTACATACCTATCAACCATTCATTTCTTCAAAATTTGATTATAATGATGAAATACGTATTCCAATCCAAGAATTAGACACATACACATTACCTTCAGAAAGTATTCTGTATATAGAAGGAAATCTCGCTAATCAAGAAGGAAAACATACCAAAAAAATTAAGATTTGTCAACAACGGTATTGCGTTTTTGTTTCGGGAAATACATTATGAATTAAATGGAGTAACTGTAGACTCTGTAAGAAATGTTGGTTTAACATCAACACTCAAAGGATATTTATCTTTCAATAACAATGAAAGCGTAAAGCTTCACAATGCTGGGTGGTTTCCCAACAGAAATGAAGCAGACAGAATTTTGGTAGATGATAAAAGTAAATTTAATGTATCGATACCCCTAAAGATGCTACTTGGATTCTTCGAGGATTATAAAAAATTATTTTAAATATGAAGCAAGAATTAGTACTCATCAGAGCAAGTAATGATTTAGATGCTGTTCTCTTTATATATGACACGGAACCCAAAACATTTGAATTTCCTACTTCAAAAGTCACGATTGAAAAATTGTATTGGAAAGTGCCACATATCGAGGTAGATATTCCTCAACAACTTGCCTTAACGAAAATATTAGAAACAAACAACGAAATATTGTTAGGATTTCGAAGCTGGGAATGTGTTGAATATTCCGAATTACCTGAAGCAACGCGTCATACATGGCCGGTAAAAACAACTAGTAAACTGGAGACGCCCCGTCATGCTGTTATTGCTTTCCAAGTAGATCGAAAAGGAAAATTAGACACGAGTCAATTTGATAACGTTGACCTAACAAACATAAGCATTTTTTTAAATTCTGAGAGATATCCATATCACGATTTATATTTAAATTTTAAAGACAGCAAATTTTCTGCTCTATATGAAATGTTTGCCAATTTTAGGAATTCTTACTATGGATTGACAAGTTAACCAATTTTTGCGCCTGAAAAAGTTAAGACAACAAAAAAGTAAATAACGTCCGTAGATAAATTAAGAGGAAGTTTAACCGTTTGGCCGTTAAACTTCCTATTAATTTAAGACAACTTCCCCTATTTTACACATTGATTGCTCTCATCAGAAGGAATCGCTTCAAAGTGGTTATGTAGTTATAAGAGTTGAATTTGAAACAAATGAAAATATTCAAAAAAATACCTCTGTTTATTGTCTCATCCTCCACGATAAAATATTTAGCTATAATCCTCTAACAAAAATAGTTAAACAACTTTAATACGCATGCGTCAGTTTTAATATTTATAGCATGACACAAAGAAATTTCTTTCATTATGGATTATATGCATCGGTTAATCAGTTTTTCAACACAAATTACAAGAGTTAAAGAAACAGATAGAAGAATAACAATTAAAATTTGAAATGGTAAAAAAATTTCAATATTTAAAGATATGAAAGTAATTGTAGATATACAAGGATTTAAAGTGGAGAACAATAAGTTAGCCCTTTCCTATGAATCATTTACCATCAAAACTATACAGCAACGCTATTTGGCTAATGAACAATCATCATTGTATCGATTGGGATGAAGGATTTACTCCTTATCATAGATGTCGAGATGTTATCAGAAATTTAACCGAAAAAGTCGACTTTATCTATGTTAAGGATGAAGAAAAGGCGGAGTTTGTTAGAAAATATTCTCTCTTCTATCTATAATTACATCTTAAAGTACATTTTAAGTGCTGATGAGAGTTTTCCACACATTTTCTCAATATGGAGTAGAATGGCGGATAAAAACAAAAACAAACAAAAATAAACGAGATTTAAGAGTGTCAACATAGTTTACCGAAACCGAGTTTTGAATATGGATAGTGATAATATATGGAATTTTGTATGTTCGAGACATTTTCAACCCAATGATTTTTGTTATAAAGAAATTGGATCGTAGTATTAAAGTATTAAAAGTCAATACAGTTCCTATTTTGGGCCAGGAATTTGCTGCAGATAAGATCCAGGTTAGTTGTTATAACGGTATGCGCTACATGAAATCAAATTTGCCATTGTTGTTTGTATGATTTACCCATATGATACTAAAGTGTTCCCGAACATCTGTAAAATTTAATGTTTTTCATTTCTTGTGAAGGTTGTATTAAATCCTGTTCCAAGACCTCTAAGTCAAATTACGTATATATATATATATATATATATATATATATATATATATATATATATATTGACTTCCCATAGGACATATATAAATGTCAAAGCAGACCAATAACAAATTCGCATTTTGAGACATGCGCAGAAATATTTTGGGGGCCTCGCAACTGTTGACTAGGTCAGTGTAGGAATATTTTATTGACGGCCGGTGTTATAGAAGATACACCTACAACTAAATGTAAACTATAAAACACCTCCAACCCCATCAGCGACTAAATTTCGTGGCATGACCCTCTCTGAATAATATATTGAAATCTGTATTGGGTTAATAAGTTTAAGGTTACTAGTGAGTATAGGTAATACGTGTATGGATATTTTTGTGATATATATTTTTACAGATTAGTCATTATTTATGCGCCGACTTTAAAATGTCCATATTTAAGGAATAAATAAAATGTTATTCTTTATTTTTCGCGGTTTTTTTTTTGAAGTGGGTTCTATTTTTTTAAATATTTTATTTCTTACTTTTAGTGATTTTTTACAAGTTACATTTTTAGAAATATTATAATTTGTAGTATATGTATATCCAATTGTATATAACATAATACATATGAATTCAACTACAAATTGAAATGCCAGGTATATGTTGCTCTAAGCCGCGTTGGCACTTTAGATTTACATAGCCTTATCGGATTTAGAACCAAATAAAGTTCTTAACAATCCTTATGATAAAAGAGCACTTTTAGAAATGCAACGATTGAGGGAACTCCCATAAGATAATGTGATCTTTCCTCTAAACTACTTTGTAAATAAAATAATTTAATTGTTAATATTAGAGCTGCGTACTTAGTTCATTTTTGTATAGTGTTATTTAATATAAATTACTGTCACGTTTCTTTTAACAAAACCTGTATACATACATACACATTATAATGAGGGTAGTCGGTTAATAACGTTCTATTGATACCGAATCTTTATTTTTCGAAAATGTCAAGTAAAATACTAAATTTTAAGGTTGCACATTTTCGTGCTTGCCCTGTATACATCAAATGACATACCGGGATAGCAAAAGAGATACCTTTTAGCAAATGGGGTTGTATGTCTATTACATACCTCAATGCTTTAGTTTGTTAAGGGAATGTAAAAAAATGTAAATTTATTTATATAACTCGCCGCCTCTATCGCTCTTAACCTGCGTTTTTCTTTATATCATTACAAAAAAAACGGGGAGAACGGATTTCAAATCAAAATATATTCGAACACCGGGGAAACGTCTTCTACAACTTGGCATTTGATTCATCAAAACCTTTAGACAATATGCGCGGTCAAGCAAACAAAAAATACATACAGGTCAAATTGAGAACCTCCTCCTTTTTTGTAAGTCGATTAAAAATGGATCGTTTAACTGAAACCTAAACAATTGGAATTTTAATTCTACTAGGTTATGGGGAAAGAATGTGAAACCTGCAAGATGTTACATGTGTAACATTTTTAATGACAAATATCATAACAGAAATCAGTTATAAATCTACCGTAAGTAAAACTAACAAAAAAATTTCGTGAAACTGGAAAGGTAAAAGATACTGTACGTTCTGGCAGACCGGAAAGCTTGCCACTAAAACACTAGCAAGAGAAAACAGCATCTCAACTTTAAAAGTAGGTTGTAAAAAACAACGGAAACGATACAATACGAAAAAGAAATACTTAATACAACAAACAATAAATTAATGAAACTAAGGTGTTTAAAATGTTTTTTTTTTTCATGAGAGTAAGCCTACTACTGTGGAAAAGCATTTAATACATTAAAAAGAATGGCCTCCTCGATTCGTCTACATTGGATCTCTATTCTCTATTATTTTTAAGGTGTCCCCACAAAAAGTACTTGATGGGCGACAGGTTCCGAGACTACGGTGGCCACTCTATTGTACCCCTACGTCGAATCCACTAAACGTTGTCTAAATATTTCCGAACATTCCGAGCAAAATTCGGTGGAGCACCATCCTGCTGAAAATTTCATCATTTGGTGCACCATTACCTAGAAAAATTAAGTTTAAATACTCAATACAGCAGGTAAAGTAAGGAACTTACGATTATTCTGAAATTGTTCTGCAATAGCTGGGATAATTTCGGTCCTTAAAAGATTCAAATATCTTTCTCTAGTTAATGTGTCTTCCATGAAGAAGAGGCCGATTATTTTTGCTCCCAAACAATTATCTATTGAGGAAATTGGGTACGATTTTCACGTATTCGAAGAAATATAATAACAAAAAAATTATTTTCAAGTCGAATATCGTGTCTCCTTTATTTTTTTGTTTATTATAAAATAGAGTTTATTAAAAAACTCGGTAATTAATGGAAAAAATAAAAATGTAAAAAAATAGACGGTAATATTTTGGAAAACAGGCAATTTTATTTGAGTTTTCTACAGTCGGTTACTAATTAATTAAACATTTTTAAAATGTGACATTAATATAAATTTATTTACTGCTTGAAATCCTAGGCGTGAACTTTGACTATTTATTGTTCAATAACAAAATGAACACAATATAAGAACAGAATTTTATATTTTATTAATATAAATGGTATTTATATACGAATTATTTAATGATATTTTCTTTATAATACATTACGAAAGCTGGCCCACGGCGTAGTAGGCTGATGAACGGTGTAGTGCACTAACTCTCATTCGCTCTTATGTATCTTTAGCAGCAACCAAACCCTAATTGAGGACACACACAGGGAAAGCAAAAATTTACCAAACACAATTATTTTTTTGATGCTTTTCAATTTGACACAATTTTTAGATTACTAATACTACTTTCGACAATACATGTAAAAGATGTTAATGGTGTGATGCGAATCACCTTTGTTTTAATGTATCAAAAATAAATATTTTAACATTTAAGTTTAACTTTGATAATCTTCACCTATCTGATACTAAAGTTGAGAACAACTTATAGCATAACCTTTTGAGGTTACTCCAGCCAAAAACTTTTTAATTCTACTTTTATTTTGCAAAAATGGGCCTGTTTACTCCATATTCCCCTAAAAGTCCGTATCACCATAGCAACGCCGAGGTAGGCCGACGAGACCCGCAGAATTGTTCGTAAAGAATCCAAGCGGAACTCTCCGGTAGAGGTGCTAATTTTCGTTACTTTTGAGTACTCGTTACTTATCGTTACTCGACTAGTAAGTAATCATTTAATATATTCGGTACTTTGATTACTGTATTCAGTCAAGTGCATTTTTAGCACTGCCATTGTTCAGATATGATTTACTTACTTACTTACTATTTTTTTGTTGATATTATGGTAATATTTAATACGAAATTCGCGAAATTGCGAGTCGGACTAGGTATTTCTTAGAAAATGTATGTGTACAACTTTATTCTAAAAATCTCTTACATACAAATACTTAGAATCTAAAAGTATTAAAAATTGAGAAAAATTATCAGTCTCACAGGGGGTTTCAAAAAATGTATAAAAAGTTTAGAGCAAAAACAACAAAAATAGAAATACATTCTATATGTAGTGTAAGAAAAGGATAATTTGAAAATTTTTTCATTTCAATCGACTCCTTCGTTCTGAGATCAGCTGCCCAGCATTGAAAAAAATTCGTTCGGAGGGTACCAAAGTTGCTACTATGCATAAATACTGTTCAGCCAATTTGGATAGATGCGTATATATATATATATATATATATATATATATATATTGCCGCCTTAACTTTCCACCATTCCAGCAGATTTTCTTTTCTGCTTATTATGTCTTCTTCTAGATAAGATCGCACTTCTCGTATTGCCGATGTTTTTGGGTCAATTTCTTTTCGAGATATACAGATTTTATCAAAGTCAGCCCAAGTAAAATTCTTCTCTTCTTCTTAATGTATTAAGCTGTGACAATCTGCAGTGTTATCATAGTTAGCATTGGTATTATGATTATGGCGACGTCCTAAATAAAAATTCGAGCTACATCCATTTCTAACCGCTTTTTTGCCATAAAGTAAAGGTTTGGACAGAATTGAACACTTTGGATTTAAATCTAGGATCGAGCATAGAACATTTTGTCATTAAATTATTAGTTTCAACTGTCATATACCTTTTAGATATTTCTTTTTCATAATGGATTATTATCGCGCTTGCCCCTGGATTTGATACTGTTTGCTTAAATTTTACCATTGCCGATTTCAACATTTTAACAATTATGATTACTTTTGACACTGTAACATTTTTTTCTGAGCTCATTTCCGTTTTTATCTGTTCAAATGGTTTCAATATTAAACAAATCTCTTTAAGCAACTCCCATTCTTCTTCAGACAGACTCTGCGCAGAATTATTCAGTATTCACAAAGTAGCTACCAGTGGCTCTCTACATTTTAAAAATCTTTCAAACATGAAATACGTCTAGTTCCATCTCGTTACAATATCGTTTTTTAATTTTAAAGGCGCAGAACTTTCATTCTATATTTGTATTTGAATTTCAAGAAATTTGTTGTTTGCCTTCGGTGGAAATGTTCCACTATCGATTTAACCTTTTTGCGTAAGGATTTGATATCTGAGATCTTCAATCCTCTTTGTACAACCAAATTTAGAGTATGTGCAAAACATCCTACATGACCCAATCCTGTCAATCTCACGCATGCTTTAACATTTGCAGCCTTATCTGTTGTAACCGAAAAAACTTTATCCGAAAAAACTTTATCCGAAAAAACTTTATCCGAAATACCCCATTCTTTATCATTCTTAAATAATTCTAATTGTAAATGCTGAGCTATATGACTTTCATCATATTATCAACATTCTAATAAGCAAGAATGTAAATGCCATTCAGGGGATATAAAATGAGCGGTATAACACATATAACTCATTTGACTATGTTGAGCAGTCCATGCGTCTCTAGTTAGAGCAACTGAATCAGCTTTTGAAATCAAAATTTTCAATTTTTCTTTTTTTATGATACTTTTGAGGCAGAAATGAATTAGTAAATGTAAGTCGTCTCGGTATGACATAGGAGGACTCAAAACCCTCAATTACATTCCTAAAGCCTCTGTTTTTAACGATTGATAGAGGTTGAAAGTCTTTTACTATCATGTTTATAATTAAATCATTAATTTTTTGCTGTCTAGGTAAAATTCACTACATGACTTAAAATTGAAGTTTGTGTTTGAGCCTGACCTTTTCTTCTTTTTAAGGATGTTTGACTCGTGCCACCTTTAGTCCTAGTGCCACTTAATATTGAAGTAGTTTCTGTTTGACAACAAATCGGTATGGTTAAAGTTGAGGCAATGCTAATGGCGTGATCTTCATTAGCGCTCTCACTAGTCTCACTGCTTTTAGAAGTTGACGACCGTCGTCGATCAGAAAAAGTCTTTGAAATGTATCCAATTCTCTCTAAACACCAAAATAATCCAAATTTAACCTAGTTTTAGCTTTAGAAAACAGCTCTTACAATCATGGTACTGGAATAAATAGTATACTAGTGTGGGTTACCTTACAATATTTTTTTTGCTTGTCGACGCTCGAGATTAAGGTGGTTTGCCAGTTTTGGTCAAAAATGTGTAATGTTTTGACTTTAAATTTTTCATTAGATTAGGGGTTGAACCTCCTTTATATGAATATTTAGATCCACAAATATTGCATTTGTCACATACCGAGGATAAAGATGAAAAATGAAGGCAAACTTTACTCCGTTTCGATTCCATTATAACCCAAAAAACATTTTAAAACATAATTTAAATCAGAAAACCTTTATAGTTTTTTCTTTTAAAAAATTCGGTGTAAAAGGATTGGATTATTTTAGCATATTTAAAAAAATTACCTACCTAGTACATACTAAATAATATTATTCGCCTTACCTTTTGTTATAATCAATTGGACAAAGAATCGGAACACATCTACGCTTATTAAAATTTTAAATGCATAATAATATTAATCTTATTCACCAATTTAATTAAATAATTTTTTCAGCGAACAAAAAATAGATCAACTTTCCACTTCCACCTTTGACACAAAACAAAACCAAAAACTACACACGCATCGACTCATCCGCAAGCAAGAAAACAAATAAAATATCGCGTGTATCAGTGAGTTCCAAAAAAAAAAGAAAAACCCATTTCGGGGAATTAAATATTTAAGATGCAAGCGGAGTAAGAGTTAAAATAAACAACCTTGTCAAATTGTCACGTCCTAATTGCTCTTATAGGTACTTTTTACACATACAATTTAAATTAGTTTCAGTTTAGTTTAGTTTAAAACATTTAATTAAGTGACTAATTACCTAATTACCTTCTGGTTTCGGATTTCCCATTCTCGTGTGATTACTGCATGATTACAGAATAATCGAAATAATCAAAGTACCGAAAGTAATCATTTAGTTTTCAAATCAGTATTCGTACTTACTCGAGGAACAAATAGTTACTTTTTTAACATCTTTACTCTCCAGTCTCTCCATGACGCAGCAGCGGCAGAAAACAGAAGCAGCATGCTATTCTCTTACAATTTTCTAAAATTAACAAGTTTAAAGTTGTAAAAATAAATTTAAAGTAATCAAACAAAAATCCTCAGAGTGTAATTATTTCATAACGCTATAATATATGGTCCTTCGAAACCGGAATCAAGAAATATTGGTGAGAAATTAATCGAATAGTTGGCTTCCATTCAGGCGAATCCATTGGTAGCAACGAGACAAAAGGTGATTGACGACTATTAGACAGCTGGAGCAACAATCGTCATAAGGTAAGTGCGTTCCATGTCATGTCAATTTATTTCCTAATCTATCCAATTATTTGATTATCCGTAGTTTTTGAGCAAGCTAATATCTGAGTAATCGTAGTAAAATAAGTAAATAAAATTAAAATGGCTAATATACAAACTATTAAAAATCAAAAAAGGCTCTTAAAGTTAGATTAACGCAATTTAAAAACTTTGTGGATAAACTTAACACTGCTAATCATAATATTCAAACTAAAGAACTTGAATTAAGAACTTCGAAAGTAGAATTTGTATTGGACTTAAAGTATGGCATTCAAGGTCAGATCAAATCTCTTGATACTGAACTAGATTCTAAAGCTTTATCCAAGGAAACGACAGACTTTGAACATATTTATTTGTATTATGTTGTCAAGGCAAAAACATATCTAGAAGAATTAACAGATGAATCGCAAAATTCAGTTGAAGAGGATCAAATTAGTGTTTAGTCTCAAAATTCACAAGCTGCCAATGTTTCATTTCCTAATGTTAAATTGCCTCAAATCCCTTTACCGTATTTTGACGGGACATATGACCAGTGGTTATTTTATAAAGATACCTTTAAATCGCTTATACATGATAATCAATCAACACCAGATGTGCAAAAGTGTCATTATTTAAGGTTCTCATTAAAAGAGCAAGCTGCAGACTTATTAAAATCGCTTGAGAGTTCCGCAGATAACTATGGCGTGGCATGGGATCTATTGGTCAAAAGGTTCGAAAATCCTAAAATACTAATTAAAACTAAGGCACTATTTGATTTAGAAGTTGTAAAGTCTGAGTGCTATTTAAGTTTACGAACTCTATTGGATGGTTTAAACAAACATCTTAGGGCATTAGAACTGCTAAACCAACCAATAGATTCCTGGGACGCCTTAGTTATACAAAGTAATCATTTTCAATAAAATAACAATTCCCAACCAAATACAAATCCACCTAAAAATCCTATTGCTACTCTAGCGGCCTCAATTGCTCCAAGCACAAATAGCTGAAACTTCCCAGCTACCAGCGCCTCCAATCAACGCGCCGATTACTACAAGCTTCGTATCGGCTGGATTCGGGGAGAGTCATGTAAATACGGAAGCTTTTGACGTGCAGCAGACGTTTTATAATTTAGTTCGCGCTCCAAGAGTCTTATTGTCTACTGCTATCGTAAATGTGCTTAATAAGAAGTGCAATGTTCATCAGTGCAGAGTTCTGTTAGATTCTGGAAGCGAATCTTCCTTTATTACAGAAGAACTATGCAACAAATTAGGCCTACACACTAAACATACAATTATTTCAGTGACTGGTATTGAGCAGGCTAATTCTAAAATTTTAAAACAAACAACAGTGAATATACAAGCACGACAAAGTTCGTTTGAGTGTAAATTAAAATGTTTAGTGATACCTAAAATCACTAATAAAATTCCATACTTACCCATAAATGTTTTTCATTTAAAAATTCCTCCTCATTTAATTCTTGCAGACCCAGGTTTTTATCATCCAGAATCAATTGATATTTTAATAGGGTGCGATACATTTTGGAATTTATTGTCAGTAGGGCAAATTAAACACACACAGCTTGGATGAGTGGTATCTGGTAATGTTTTATATAATAAAACACATAGCATTTCGTGTAATTTAAACACCTCTAAACCGTTGGAAGAGGAATTAGCCCGTTTTGGAACATTGAAGAAAAATGTATTACAGTTCCCTTGCAAGCTAATGACAAAAAATGTGAGGATAATTTCAGATCTACAACTACGCGTGATAAAGATGGGCGTTTTATAGTTTCTTTGCCACTTAAACATCCCATAACCATGTTAGGAAATTCTCAACAAATCGCTAAAAATTGGTTTTTAAATTTAAAAAAAAGGTTACAAAGAAATCCTACCCTCAAGGTTGATTACGCTAAATTCATAAAAGAATACGAAGCTTTAGGTCATATGACTAAAACCAGTTTTGACGCCTTAAAAGATAACACTGTTTGCTTTTTGCCACATCATTGTGTGTTAAATAATGCAAGTTCCACAACAAAGCTTCAGGTCGTGTTTGACGGATCTTCTAAATCAGACAGTGGTTACTCTTTAGATGACATTTTATTAGTTGGCCCCACTGTACAGAACGATCTTTTTTCGATTTTAGTCCGTTCAAGAAAACATAACATACTTCTCACTGCGGACATCGCAAAGATGTATCGACAGGTGTTAGTGACTGCAGAACAGCGCCCTTTGCAGGTAATTTTGTAGCTGTATGATCCTTCTCATGAAATTGAGCCCTATCTTTTAAATACACTTGCCTATGGTACTGGCCCAGCTGCATATCTAGCCACTAGATGTCTCAAAGAAATTTCCTTGAAACTTTCTCAAAGCAACTCTCTCATAAGCAAAATAATACTAGAAGATTTTTATGTCGATGATCTTTGTAGTGGTGGGGGAACAGTCGAAGAAGTCAAATATATTAAAGAGGAGGTAACTAAAACTCTTAGTACAGCTGGTTTTGGACTAAGAAAGTTTCACTGTAATGAGGCCAAGGTTCTATCCGATAGTGTTGATGAGTCAGGCAATAATGTTTACTTTGGGGAAAATTTTCAGCTTAAAACACTTGGGCTATATTGGGAATATATTGGGATTTTAAAATATTCCATTCAAACTCTATCTAATAATCATTTTACTAAACGGAAGGTATTGTCGTGCATAGCGCAAATTTTTGACCCCTTAGGTCTTATTGCCCCTATTGTTATAACAGCAAAAATCTTAATTCAAAGGTTGTGGCAACATAAATTAGCTTGGGACGAATCTTTATCTCAGGATTTAACATTAAAATGGAGAAAATTTCAAGATCAATTGGTTGAAAAGCATTATATTGAGCATTATAAATTCCTCGCCTTGTTCTTATAAAGAATTCAATTTCTATTCATTCACACGGTTTCTCTGATGCCAGTGAGCAAGGATATGGTGCTTGTATTTTCTTAAGATCTACTGATAGTTTCGGCAACATTTTCACTAGCTTATTATGTGCAAAAACTCGAGTGGCTCTGTTAAAAACAACAACTATTCCTAGGCTTGAACTATGTGCTGCTCTTCTTCTCGGGAACTTTCAAAGAAAGCAGTCGAGGCATTAGATCTTTCCGTGGTTAAAATTCATCTTGGGAGTGAATCAATGATAGTATTATCTCTGAATCTCAGCAATATAAAATATTTGTCACAATATGATCTTCTTTCTCGGGATGTAAGTCCAGGCTTTCTTATTAGTAGTAACTTGTGGTGGAAATGGCCACACTGGCTATCTCTTTCTGAGAATGATTGGCCTAAATATTTACTTAACATTGATAAGGGAGATCTTCCTGAAAAAAAGAATAACTTCGATTGTTTTAACTGCAACCTCAGATGCAGCTGCTGTTGAAGACTATATTTTTAATAGTTTTTCTTCTTTTCGTACACTACAAAGAGTGTTGTCTTATTGTCTTCGTTTTATCAATAATAGCAGAAGTTCAAAAAATAAGAGACAATGCGGCAATTTAAGCATAAAAGAGTTAAATGATAGCTTGACAGCTCTTACAAGAGCAGTTCAAAGGGTTGAATTTAAAATGGATATACAAGATTTAAATAATAATAAATTACTTTACTTTCCAAAAGTAAATTATTAAAGTTAAATCCATTCCTAGATGAACAAAACATCTTAAGAGCAGGTGGCAGGCTTAGAAACTCGGGTTTCCAATATGATAAAAAGTACCCCGCTATTTTACCGGCAAAATATAAATTAACTATTTTAATTGCGGAGTATGAGCAGGTTAGGTTATTACACGCAGGCCCCAAATGCTTTTAGCCTCTATACGAAAAAGATTTTGGCCAATATCTGGTAGAAATCTCGTTAAAAAGGTGGTTAGATCATGCGTTAAATGTTTTCGATTTGATGCCTCTACTATTCATAATGGGAGATTTACCAGCCCAGCGCATATGGCCAACTAGACCTTTTTTATCATGTGGCATACATTACATGGGTCCTGTCCTTATAAAGGATAGGCTCACTAGAAATTATAAAACGGTAAAGGAATGGGTGTGCCTCTTTGTATGTCTGATAACGCGAGCTATACATCTCGAACTGATCAGCGATTTATCTACCAATTGTTTTTTGGCTTGTCTACGTAGATTTTGTGCAAGAAGGGGAAAGAGATATCTTTTCTGATCATGGTACCAATTTTATTGGTGCGCAAAATGAAATCTATAAACTGTTAAAAAGAGAGCATTATAATATTGAGTCCAAACTTAAAGAAGATAATATTAAATGGCATTTAATACCTCCCAGATCACCACATTTTGGTGGGCTCTGGGGGGCAGAAGTTAAATCAACAAAATTTCACTTTAAACGAGTTCTCGGTGCTACTCCACTTAACTTTGAAGAATATTCGACCGTGCTTACACAGATAGAAGCTTGTTTAAATTCTAGGCCCATTTCCCCTCTTAGCTCTGATCCTTCAGATCCTCAACCCTTAACTCCCGCGCATTTCCTTATTGGAGAAGAATTAATCAGCCTTCCTGATCAAGACTTCGTACCAACACCTGAAAATAAGCTCACGAAATTCAAGCGTCTCCAAAAAATGATTCAGCACTTTTGGACAGGCTGGCCGAAAGAATACATTTCGGAATTGCAGTAGAGAACAAAATGGGAACAAAATTTTCCAACCCTTCTGAAGCCAGGCTCTGTGGTTTTAAAAAAAGAAGATGGCTTACCACCGTTGAAATAGCAAATGGGCGTAGTGCAAGAAATTCATCCTGGATCAGATAACGTAGAACAGCAACTATTCGAACTTCTATTTCACTTGTAAAACGCCCAACTGTAAAGTTATCCATCCTTCCACAAGATAACTTTTAAAAACCGTAAGGTTTTCAAGGCGGCCGGCATGTTTACTCCATAATCCCCTAAAAGACCGTATCACCATAGCAACGCCGAGGAACCCGGAGACCTGTTCGTAAGGAATCCAAGCGCAGCCCTCCGGTCTCTCCATGACGCAGCAGCGACAGAAAACAGAAGCAACATGCCATTCTCTTATAATTTTCTAAAACTAACAAGTTTAAAGTTGTAAAAATAAAATTAAAGTAATCAAACAAAAATCCTCAGAGTATTATTATTTCATAACGCTATAATAGGGCCAGTGCGTTACATGTACAAAGCTGGAACATGAGACCATTGCCAACTACTTTTTGTGAGATATAAAATTTTAACACTTACTTGCCTTTTAATACTCGAACCTGTATCTTTCATACATAAAAAAAAACTGAACATGAACATGAAAATTTAACAACTGAAAGGGCCTTTAATACTAGACAGAATTTGAACCGCCCACTTTCTATCCCCAGAACAACCTTAGTAACATTCAATTCTATATGAAAGTAAAATTGTACATGTACAACCACCTCCCACAAATATTTAGAAATATAGAATCTCTTAAATTGTTTAAGAAAAAAGTAAAATGTAGCTGGGAGGCAAAAGCATATTATAATAAAAGTTTTATATTTCTTTCATATATTTAATGGTAGATTTTATTATGGTTATATTTGTATCTTTTTGTCTATGTAGTTACTTATATGTTTATTAATTTTATTTTTCCAATGATTAGACCCCAATTGTTTTATTTCTAGAGCTTACTTTGTTGACAAGGACTATATGTTCTTTTAACCATAAAGTATATTTGAGTTTGAGTTTAAGTTGCATTGCAAAGAACAAGGTTTGTTTATTAATAATAAAACTAGTTCAATTTTCTGAATGATTAACTACTGTCACATGCGATCGGGAAACTAGCAGCTATATTTAAGGCTTCTTCGTAATATGTTATCATCGCAGTGGAAGTGGTAGTAAGAAAAGAACCAAATTGTTTTATGTACTAAAAATTTCTGAAAGAGATGCTTGAATTTATTTTTATATTAAGTCTTCTCAGAAAAATTAGATGATGTGAACGCCATTTGATAATTTCGCATGCCGTTATATTACCTGTTTTAACTTATTTGTGAAATATATTGCATTTATTGTTATCTTGACTGTTAGAGAAAGCCTTTTGATGAATAAACATAGTCGCGTATTGAAGATGAAATTAAAGTTTTAAAAACAGTTTATATTTATTTATTTATTAGCCCAACAGATTCGAAAATGTCAAATGCGATTTTGGCGAAACGTCAGCAAAATTGTTCTTTTCAGAATGAGAGTGATGAACGGATTATAGGCATTTATTGTAGATCTACTAGAACGTTCAATCAAAATTTAATATATTTCTGTTCGCGCCTCGATTATTTCCAAACACCTGATTTACTTATACATATACATAATTTGTATTGCCTATTGTAACACTCTAATTTTGTTATATAGTTTAATCTTCAAGTTTAACATTTATAATTTACTCTTTTAGTGTTAATTTTTAATAATTGATATGTGCGCTTTATTTAAATTATATATTGGTCTTATAGTTTAGTTGGATTACCCATATCTCAAGCGAAGATTTCATTTGTTATACCGGATTATATTATAATAATTAATCGGTATGAATAGCGCCACCTGTTATCAACAACTATCAGTATTCTTAAACTAAAGTAGTTCACCACCCCTTCTAAAGAAACGTTTTACTGCTAGTTTAAACGTTGTTACTTGGATGGCGATGCCTAGATTCATACAATATCATTCATCAACTAAAATTATAATTATTTAAAAAAAAACGAAACCCAAGATATTTATTTCTTAATATTACAGAGTAAATAAGAATTTAATTTTAGCAGTCTTAAAACCTGTTTTGCTTCCTTTATGCAAGTTTTGGTCTTTCGATAATCTTGTTAGGATGTTGCATTTTTGACTTCAAACCTCTATTTTTGGGTCCAAACATATCTTTTCTGTTGCTGTAAATAATAAAATACTGGCATTAATGCACCGAATTTTTTTTTGCATGTAAGGTCGATATTTTGTATTAATACTCATATGTAGGAATTTATGTTTATGAAGCACGGTTACTTTGATAAATATTTCTATTTTAGATATATATAAGAATGTTTTTAGGCCAATACATGCTTGTTACTTTATTTTGAATTTACCCTATGTTAATTGTATTCTCTTTTAGGCCTGGATATCTAACACATAAGGGCAATATTAGTACAAATTCTTTCACGTAACTTTGGCCTATAAACACATAAAATTTCTGGATTTAAAATCAATATTCATACCTTTTCATTTTCTTGGATTAGGTAGCAGTTGCATATTGGTATAACTAAATCGGTTGTGTGTAGTGTTTGGAAAACCAAATTACTTCTTTAAATATTTCCTTTTTCAATCATTTTCTCCTGATTGCATGAGTATTTAGACCCTTTTATGTCCTGAATTATTACTCGACCATTTTTTATCTTCTGTGAATTGCCTAAAATATTTCGTTATAAATAAATCTCTTTTAATGGTAAAATAACAACGTTATTTATATTGTATTGTTGTGAAAATCTAATTTAAATCAAGCCTAGGTACCTTTTTGTGGTCAGGGTTTTTCTACTTCCCCATTTGAAATCAATTCCCCATAGCTTTGTTCTCTGTTTTAGTTGCAAGTTGATTTTTCGGGATAGCCTTTTCAACTATTGTTCTAATTATCTAAGTTTTGGAAGCTGGAAGATAGATGTTTGTTTACTATTCGTTTTGCCTAGTTCACAATATAATTTAGGGTTATAGGACGTGTCACTTTCTATGCGCTGTCACTCACTGCATCCGATATGCCCTCATTTAGTAGGCGCATGCTAAGATCCCAACTGTTGCCAAGTTTATTCTCAGGTGGTTGCCGTTCGAATTATTACCAATCAGTGATCGTTTTTCTTGCCCTGCAATCCCTATTTTAAATCATTCCGAGTTCCTCTTGACAACACTGATGTCACCTGGGGCAATCTTACCAATGATAGTTCGGCATCCGAGTTGAGTAAATTCTAGAAGATACAACGGAGCTGGTTCCAGGAAGGAACTACTTTTTCACTTCACTTTTCTGGTCTCCTGTAACATAGAAAGGTCTTCAGCGCGAACTGGGGAAAATAAAATCCAAGTTTTTCTTGGAAATCCGTTGGTGGGATTTCTCCTCAGCTTCGTACTAATTTACTTGTGGTTTTGTATTAGTAAATTTCATAATATTTTGTAATCTCTCTGAGAGAGGATTTTTGGTGATGAAGTTGGACTAGGCCGCCATTTTTCTGCCACGTTGGCAAGAAGTCTTCCTGTCCGGGGCGAGCTAAACCCTATTGAATAGGTAATTCAATTTATTTTGAAAAGTGTATATTCCTTTTGAATACTTTTGATTTTATATTACGTAATTTGGTAATTTTTGGTCATATATGGAAATTAACTTTTACTCATATAATAATTTTTTTTTGTATGGGGACTGGGGCAAATTTTTATAACAAATTTCCTTTTGAATTCCCGAACAAGGGGTTGCAAAAAAAAGAAAGGAAATTACTGATAGACTGCAAATTAAATTTTTGATTATCATTATACTCGCTATATTAGTTAATTTTTTAATTATATTTGAGACTCATGCCTTCACCTTCAGTATAAATCAGGCAACATTTATAGCAGCTCACAGAACTGAAATAAATTAATAGTTGCAATTGTTTTTTTATAAATTGGCTTATTAATTAAAATATCTTGCCTAGCTGTTCAGTAATTTAATATGACGTAGTTTTTTTTAATCTATAGTATTTTGTATTTTTAACTTTGGGATCGTCTGAAAATAATTTGTTGAAAGAGAACTTTATTATGTAAGTTTGTTATATTGGGGTTTAAATATATTTTTGCGGTATTTATATTTTATATCGTTATTATTCTGAATTGGTTTTTAAAGATTTTTTACAACGTTTCGCTTGAATATTGGGTATTCTTCAGGTACGTACGTACCTTTATTTTGGAAAGATCTTGCTATTAAATTGACCGAAATCAGTACATTTTGTATTTATTGCTATGCGAATTGTTGTTTAATATTTTATTATTTTTTCTAATGGCTGACTTTTTTTAATTAAATTTAATTTCTTTAATACCCTTTATTGCAAACCGCATTTAATATTATGCTGATTTTTTACACGACGTTTCGACTGAATTTGGTTATTCATCAGGGTAGGAAGCACTCTTTGTACAGTTTGCGCTAATTTATATTTTTGTTTTCATTTTGATTAAGTAGTGTTTATTGAACATACATTTTGACCGTTTTCTTTAAAATACTAAATATTTTATTGTATTCGGGCTTCCTTCGGTGATACGAAAATTTAGTGAAAATGAAAGATTTCGAGGCTTTAAGTAGGAATTTCAAAATTACTTAATGCTTTGAAATTTTATTGTTTCATTTTGATTCATTTGGGATGAGGGTAATTTTTTTTTAGATTATTTTCTTTACATAAAATTAAAAGTTAATTAATTAATTAATTTTTATGTAATTATTAAAAAAATACTGGAAAACCTTTTGTTTTCTTAAGGTCCTAGTACGGGGCTTTAAGACTCACTTTGACGTGAATGAGTAACGTTCCGCCTTATAACTACTAAGGTCCTGTCTACTGATACCCCTTCCACCGGTTGCAGTGACGTATCACGCTGGGACAAATATGAACTTTTTTATTTCATATTAGTGTATTTTTTTCTTTGTATTTTTTTGTACAGGCATTTCAAAAAAAACAACTTTAGTAAATAGATTTTATTGTTTTTTATTTAATGTGTTTTATTTAGCTCACATTTTCTCTTCTTCTTCAGATTTTTTTTAATAACTTCTTAATTTTAAATTACTTTTTTTTATTTTATAAAAGTATCAGCAACAAGTGAGTGTCGAACACATCCAGGGGCTTTCCAATTTAGGCCGTAATAAATTGGTGGTGCTCACCTTTTTTAATTTTAATTTTTTATTTTTTTCCCACGCCCACTCTCCGGGATAAACGAGCTTAGGGCATTGATATTGTACGCTCTGTTAGCCACGAGCTTGTCTCATGATACTTTTGCCTTTTTTTTAAATTAACTTTGCGAGTTTTTTTTTATTTCAGTAAATTAATAAAATAAAATATTTCTTATTTTATTATTTAAAAAAATAAGAGCGTAGCAATCTTGCACCCTACGGTTATAAACCAGAGCAAGGATTGCAATTAACTATTTACAGCAACAGAAAAGATATGAGAAATTATAAAACAAAAAATATATCAAAAATACATTAAACTTTTGAATATTAATAGTATTGATGTATAACAAAATTTAAAGGACTAATTATTTTATAAGCTTTTATATACTAAAAAAGTTAGGTAGGAATTGTCCTATATTTTAATTATATATTAGATATAGCCCGAGTAACTATGTAGTTTGGAGTTTAGTATGTGGAGGAACAACGTGAGCTACTTCCTCGTAGGTATCTGAAGATTAAAATAACAATATGAATTAAACAAAACGTTTTATAACCAAGAGGCATTTTAAAAATCAGCAAAAAATACGTTTGTTTTTAAATAAAAGCATTTAGCCGCAGAAATATAGAACTTATTCACATCCAAAATAGAATATTTGTATTGTAAATTACGCATTTAAGTATTTGGAGAGCTAGCATGAATTTTAATATTTACGTTATGTAAAATCCAACCCAAAATTGGCAATATATTCGTTTTTGTTCAATTAGTATCCATCTTTCCCTTGCTTTATATGAAAATTAACATACTCAAATGGCTCAAATATCAAATTAATGTGTGTAAATGCGAAGGCCTTACGATTCGGACACCACTGATATCTAACCTTAATTACGTCAAGCCTTACTTGTGATATGATACTTCCGGACTTAAACAGTCTGTATTTCCACAAACAACACATTACTTCACCACATTTTTTCATTTATTTAAGCATTACAACACATTAAAAAACTAAAAAATATATATAAACCATCGAACGCGGTTACAGAAACGACAACAAGGCAGCGTCTGTTTTATAATTAGACTATAAACAAGAGTGCTATGATTATTGCTATGAATGAATAGTTGTAAAACACTCGTAAGGGACGTAAATTTGGCGTAACATCGTTACCACTTCTATTTGGAATATTTGTATCATTACATTTTTGTAATTTTCTAAAGACCTGAGTTAATTACTTAGAAATAAAACAATGTTTTATAGTCTAAGGTTAATTATTGTGCGTAGTTTTTTTATATACATATAACTGGGTTACCAAAATATATAAACATATTGGAGATATTCAATAAAGCTTGGCTTAGAATATTTGACAACGTGACAATACGTGACAACAACAGACACATATCGATGTAGTGGAGAGGGAAGAAATTCAATCTACGATCCCGTGTTAAATGTAAATAGTTGGGTCTCTCTTGTTTTCATGGTCTAAGTTATTAACACATTTAGATATTTTACATTGAACCTTGAATTGTTTCAGACAGTTGACACCAAAGCGTATGCGATTTTGATAAATAATTACCAAAAATACCACGAACATAAAAAAAAAATCCGTGATATATTCATTAAACGCTTGTTTACCGTATTTTTTGAAGGGCTAGCGAAAAACATTAACTATCTGTCAGCCAAAGAGTTTTTTTAAAAATAGGCCGCATGAGACAATTTTTGACGAAATTCACAATTTGTCTTTTGATAAAAAAAATCGTATCGCAGAAACCGTTTAAACCTCCGGATTGAAATTTTCAGTAAATAAAGCCTGGGCCAATATCATTTTAAAGTCGAATCGGTCTAGCAATAACGATTCCGGAGTTAATAACCGATAAGTGCAGAAAATATGTGAAAACTGTGGTAATAAAAGAGAGTTTAGTTTAAGATTTCGCTCCCAATCTAAAAGAAGCTCGAGAGGCTAAGAGATTTTAATGTGATTAAGGTAAAAAAGTCACGTTTTTATGAGATGTCTTAGAGAAACAGGAAATTAATTACCGAAATTTTGTTGTTGTTGTTTCGTAGACGTAACGTAACCCGTTCGTCAGTTTTCGAAGTTAAATTTCTGGCGACTTTGTTGATGCGAATAATAATAGCCCGATTAGGTCTATTACAACAATATAGAAACATAATGAGCACTACTTAGTGACTCACTCTGTATGAATATGAAAATTATCTGAAAATATTTAAAAAGACCTTGCGATAAACAATTTTATATTAAACTGGGATTTAAAGCAACTTGCGATGCACGAAATATGTCTATGCAAACATTTTAAAATTGAAAATATCTGACTTTTGCCCAATGTATAAAGAGTTTCCTGATAGTGAATAGAATTTTTCACAGAACCATGTGCCATATCCTTTTTAACAAGCAATGGTGTTGTAAAAATCAATTTTAAATCTGAATATTCTGAAACCAGTATAAATGATTTCTATATTTGGTGATGTTGTGCGAGAGCATATTGTCGTATACAAAAATCATAAACGCTTTAGAAAAAATGCCACGTAATTTAGATACGCGAATTCAAAACGAGTTCCGAGATAAGTAAAAAAGTACAAAATGACATTGGTAACAGTTCGTGCATCAAAATGTTATTCTATAATATTAGACTGCAAATCAGTTGCAAGTCAGAGGAAATAGATAAGCATTGTTTTGATATACATTGTACTAAATAACAACAATTAAAAAGTTGAAATCCAATAAAGTTCTGTTGCATATTACCTAGTACTAACTACGACTAGAAAAGGTTTATGCCAATTTGTAATCAATTTGTTAGACAATTTAAATTTGAAGGGCTATGAAAACATTGAGCAAACATGTGCGGCAAAAATATTGATTTACAGAAACGTATCATTAAAAGAGACATAAATTTTAGAGTCTTTTTTGCCCTGTTATGCATCCAGTCTTATTTAGTTGCAAATAATGCATGTAAAACTCTAAATTTTTTAAATATTTTCCAAGAATTATATATATTATTTTTCTCTGCTTTTGCAAAAGTATGGCAATCCATTAAAATCGTGTTAGAAATCTGAGACTAAAACCTTTAGTGATGCTAGGTGGTGAAGTATGATCAATGATGTTGAACCCTTGAAAAGGTATTATAACGAGCTATGTAATGCTCTGGCACAAATAATGGAAGGCCCCTCTTTTAACTATGAACCCACACATAAAGTTCTCATTGCTGAGGAGCATTCAAAATTTAAAATTCATGTGAACTGTTACTATTTAGTATAACATTTTGTTCAAGATTAATGTCTTAAATAATGACTAATAAAATCTAAAAATATTTTTAGATTTATCGAACTAATAATAATAGACTAATTGATAACTAATAATTGAACTGAACCTATCATTTAGTAACACTGATATTACTAATTTGGTATTTAAAACTTTAACGACCATTTTAGCTTTTTAAGTAGCATTTTTAATTTGAATTCCTTTTAAGGAAATCTGTTAAGGTATAGCAAAGATTTACAATTTAAACTGAAATAAAAAGCGAATCAGACATAGACGGTTTGGAATTGCTTAGCGAAGTAAAAAACTTTAAAAGTTAAAAACTTAAGTTACAAAATCCGTTCGATATCCCATATCTCTTGTCATCAAATTTAACAATAGCCCTAAATATTCTTTTCACACTGCCATTATCGGTGGCAGCCGGGGAGCGTTAATTTTCAAAATTAAATCTCGTTGAAAACTACGTACGACCAATAATGTTTCAAAAAATGCTATCTGATCTGAGAATATTAGTTATAGAATGAGACACTTTGGGAGAAATTAATAAAGAAGATAGCATAACGGAATTTACAACAACAAGAGCCGTAAGATTCGGTTTGTTTAATTTTATGTTTTTATTATTTAAAGTTTAAGCATTTCTCTCTTCTTTATTGGCTTCTTAGGCTACTAGTGTTTTCCTTATAACAATTTAGGATACCCAATATTATATGGTTTCAAAATTAGTAAACATTTATTTTAAATAATTACCTAATCTTTTTTGGTTATTATTTTGCACCTCATTTTAGCCTATATACAAAATTACTAATTTACTAATTAAAGTTACATTTATATTGTTGACGGTTATTTAAATTTCCTATATCTTATATAGGTTTAGTTAATTTTTAATAGTTTGCTTCAGCAAGGAACTTAATTCAGATTCAGATGGCGATTACAAAGGCGAGTAATAAGTTTAAGATGTTTAGACGATTTATTTAACATGTCAACCAAATAGTTTATTTTGGTTCTCTTTATGCCTATTTGTGCAAATTCGCGATGTAACATAAATAAAATAGAGTAAATAATATTCCACCAGATATTAATACCTTTTCAAAGTCCATTTTTGTTACCCCTCTTTACACTTAATAATCTAACGTTTTTTTAATAAACCCTACAATTAGTTGTTTATAAAGATATTAAAACAGATTTTATAATTTTTTTCCAATATTTAGGTCCAACTTCTTTTTAATAACTTTCTGTTTTGAAATCATAAATACGTCTTTTCGAAACGCAAAGTAGTGTCGTAATGGTCCTCTTTTCCACACTACTTCTTTTCTCCACAAAGTTGCCAATGGTGAGTGAAGGCCACCTCGAATTTGAAACCGGTCAGAATCTTAAATCAAAACACAAAAATGGCGCTCACGTAATTGTCACTTTTGGCATGTATTGTTGCTCACTTGAAAACGTTGAACGGTTATTAATTACGTATTTCATTATTAAATCCTAGAGCTTTTTTTTTTAAATTAAAGAACGTATTTTACAAAATAAACAAACATTCATGGAACCTTGGTAGCTACTATAAAAAATTAAGAAAAAGGTAAAATCTAACTGGAGATACCGAGTGTCCTAACAGTGTGTTCTCGGTCGATATCGCGACAACGGCTGAGGTTAAAAAACTAAAAATATAAAATCTTATGCTTTTGAAAGATAAATGACATAAAAATATTTCTGACTATGTAGGGTTTACCAGAAAAGAAGTGCAAGATCATACAAACTTTTTTTTTTAATAACACACCATGTTTAATAATTTATTTTTGGATTGTACTAAAAACTTTAATTCATATATATATATATATATATATATATATATATATATATATATATATATATATATTATATATTACTTTAGTTTCCAACGACTAATAGGTAAATACCTATTGGTTCAGATATAAAAAAATTAACGTGACTTTCCGATCTCAGTTTTTCAAAATCCAAAACTTGACACGCTTTACTTAGCTCTATACAATTTTGAAGTAGAAGTTTGAGTACAATCCAAAAATTAAATAATATACATGGTGTGTTATTTTAAAAAATAAAGCTTTAGGTATATAGAACCACTTTTGAGTACAACCTGTATAGACAAAAACATTATTTTGATATTTGTTTGTCAAAAGCAAATACATTTTGTAGCCATTGCCGAGATATTGACCAAGAACTCCCTGTAGGGATTGGGACACCCTCTGTATATTATAATAATATGCAATGCACGTCATTATTAATTTTAAAATGTTGAAGGGCGCAAAATGAAGAGGCAGTACTCGGGCGGTTTTAGACCAGAGGGGGGCTGTACTTTTGATATTCATTTTGTTTTATAATTTAATATTTTTACTTTTTAGAACGAATAAAACAACTTTTCTAATTAGCGGTTTTAAAACAATATACCAGGTTGTCATATTTTACGTATCAATAATTTTCTCATTTTCTTAAATGAAGCCTCCTATAAATATTGCAAATCTAAATAAAGCAATGCATATCAATAACGGGTTGTGTGTAATTTACAACTTTTGGTAAAGCAACTCTCACTTAAATATTTCCTTAATTAAATCTCTCTACCCGAGAGAGAGAGAGTATGTTATTGGTATTTACTTTTCAACAAAGAATAATACATTTTTTAAAGTGCTGCTGAAGGAAAACCAAAGTAGAGTTGCCATTTCTGCGAAAGAAGTACGCGAGGTGAATACTTTTCATATTTGAAAAACCCAAAGTACGCTTTTTTAAGGTACCGAATTTGTTCTGTTCTTATTCTATTAAATAGAAATTTTACCACTAATACCCTCGAAAAAACCTGAATATTCATTTATACTTTTTAACGCATTGAAAATAAATTGGGAAATAACCCTTAAGATAAAGATAATACTGAGCTCATTTGTTCGCAAGGTCCCAATGTGACACCCAGGTTGGATCACAGAAATGTATTCTATTATTTCTACCATCCGTTATGTTTGGGTGTATGAATTTACGATAGTCTGAATTTAACCGCTTGTATTGATTCCGCTTTTAGATCGAGAATATTTACATGCGACGTAAAGTTATTCTCTTTGGTTTCTCGGTTAGTTGTAGTAAGTAATGTAACAATATAATTATTAAAATTTCCATTATTGGTTCTATTTTATTAGTGTTTGATTAGGATTTTACTTGTATTGTAGTGAGTTATTGGATTATTATTAAGAGTTGATTCTATCTAATTTTGCAGCCTCGTCTCGTCTCGGAAATAAGCATAGGGCTATGGTTAGAAACATCTCCATCTCTTTCAAAAAACGCACGTTCAATAATTTCATCAACAAAATGCTTCGGCTTTGCCTTAGTAAATGTTTGCATTGTAAAAATTGACCAATTCCAGAATGGTTTCTAATACATCAGTGTTTTTCACATAATGACATGTCATTCTTATAATTCTTGATCATTTTAAATTTAAATATTAGTTTTGCGCCCCTAAATGATTTGTAATATTAATATAATAAACATAATTATACCAATTTTTTTATTACATGATGTACAGAGTTTTTGCCTACATTTTCAATGGGGTCTACGAGCTTTATTTTGAAAGATAGAAAGAAATTTTATGGTTTTATCTAAGTCGCCAGGATTTGCTAAAAAATAAACAAATGACTACTAGAGAGTTAAAAAATTAGCATGAATCTTGTTATTTTAAATGGAAACATCCTGTATAGTATTATTTTCCGAATTGGGCTTTTTCTTGCTGATCAAAAATATACTATGCTTGAAACCATTATCCTTAAGGTTAAACGAGAAAATCGGCAAAAATCCTATCACCGCGCGCCAGTGTAAAAATTTATATTTTTGGCTTCAAATTCGTGTGTGGAACTTAAAATGTTTGGTCTCCTTACACATTCCCCTTATGGCAGCGTTTTGGTCAATTTTATCGGTTGCTTTTAAAGATGAAGGTATGAAACTTGGAGCATTTACATTCCCCAAAAAGAAATCCAGTTAATGAAACCATATCATACATTTAAAATTAAAAAATCGGTGGTGATTTTTTACTCTCCAATTGTAATTTTTTAATTTTCTTTACCTGGCGTATCAGATAAAAACTTTTAAAATATAATCAGAAACCCTGTACAGGCGCAAGATAAATGATCATGTAAGTTTTTAGTTTATTAACTTTTCTGTATGTGAGTGGGGTGTGCTCAAAAAATCATGAAGAACAATAATAAATATTTTTGAATGGAACTGTTTAAATATTATTGATTTTTAAGCTATCTAGATTTTCTATGAAAATTTCAAATTTTTTGTCAATTTAATATCAAATAATACTCCACCAGATATTAATACCTTTTCAAAGTCCATTTTTGATACCCCTCTTTACACTTAATAATCTAAAGTTTTTTTAATAAACCCTACAATTAGTTGTTTATAAAGATATTAAAACAGATTTTATAATTTTTTTCCAATATTTAGGTCCAACTTCTTTTTAATAACTTTCTGTTTTCAAATCATAAATACGTCTTTTCGATACGCAAAGTAGTGTCGTAATGGCCCTCTTTTCCACACTACTTTTTTTCTCTATAAAGTTGCCAATGGTAAGTGAAGGCCACCTCGAATTTGAAACCGGTCAGAATTTTAAATCAAAACACAAAAATGGCGCTCACGTTATTGTCACTTTTGGCATGTATTGTTGCTCACTTGAAAACGTTGAACGGTTAATATTTTTTAAGATAATGCTTGTATAATATAGTGCACACAACAGAAAAAATAGTATGAAAATAGGGCTTGTCCTATAAAATTATGTCTAATGAAACTAGTATTATGTAACAAAAGAATTACCAAGTCCTTTTTCTCACGAACGAGCCATTTTGTTTTATTTGGCAAATAAATGTAATGATTAATGTTTAAGAGGAGGTAATAATATACTTTTATAAAATTTCAAATTTCAAATATGATAAAAATCAATCTTAAATGCAAAAGCTATTTGATGAAAAAAAAATATTTCTTCGTATTTTTATATCTACAGCGTGATTCGTTTTTTCGAGCCAGACACAAACTTTCTTCTAGTGGACGTATTTATTTAACTTATAACCGGACATATTAAGGTACTTTAAGTCGAGACAAGATTTATCGATACGAGATGACATGAAGCCCTAATCTTGTCTAGTCTCATCTGACGACATCACTGGATAAATTCCAATCCATTTAAATATATTTAAGCGTCTCAAGAAAACAAATATGACGTTTAACGAAACGATTCACTGCCTTATCAGCTAAAACATATCGATTTAAAAATAATGATACATTTTTTAACGTATAGAATTCTGCGCGTTAAAATAACCAACCTAAAATATGCTTTTAGAAACGTCAGCAGTTTGAACAGCAGTGTTTTGAACTTTTTCGAAAATATTTTGTAATAGAAGAGTCAAATTAAAATAAGTTTTGATGAGTAATTTATTATGCCAAAATATTACTGAAACAAAATTAAATAAAAGATTTATCATTTGCTGGAAGCATGTTCAAGAGTTGCAGAGGAAGCCAAAACATTTTAACAACTCAAAGCAAAATATATGTATATGAAAACCATTTAAGAGTCTGTATACTGTTATTTGTCAGTTTGTGATTGTTGTTACTTACATAATACTAACCCTTAACCCGTAGCATGGGAATTTTATCCAGAATTAAAAACATCTGATCTATAAGACCAAGAAAAAGAAAAAACAAAAATAAGTAAACTTTCATTTATTTTAAAAATTATTAACACTAATCATTATAAATCCAAAATTATTGATTAACAACACACGAAACACATATTTTTCTGGCATTTGGCATTCAAGCCAGATAGGCTGTGAGCTACGAACACATCCATAGTTTGTCTTCCTCATTGTTAAAGATGCACAGATGCTGCAAAGTTTTCTTTTAGGACGCTTATCATCAGGCGCTCTGTCTCCATTAGTTTGAGATGCAATATTTATTCCGAAATAAATTTCAATATCCGATTTCAGATCTCGAGGAATATGTGTGGCCATTATTTGCCTCCGATGAAGATTCAAGAGTTCATACGCCAATTCTTTGACGAATTTGAAGCATGGTTTCAATTCACTACCATGATAGCACAAATACAAAATATAACTAAAAACAGTTAAAAGGGTTTAGGGGTTAAGGGCCAACGTCTCTTCTTCTCTCCTCGGTTTGTGCTATAATTGGCGCACTTCATATCAAGAAAATCCACCCCCGATTTAGTTTGGTTATAATATTTAAATATTTCTAGTTTTGCAGGCCAATTGTCTTTGGTGTGATCAAGAGTACTGCTCTATTTTTTGACACATAAGATCAGTGTTTTATGATCTGAATATCCATAAACGGTGGTGCCGAAATTCCGAAATATATAAATATATATATATATATATATATATATATATATATATATATATATATATATATGTTATACACATGACTTTAATGTCATACTTTGCTGGTATTCTTGGCATATTAATACTGAAACCACAGTGGCCTCTGAACGGAATCATATACACGCATCTTATACACTTTAACGCACTCTCCTAAAATAAGAGACTTTGAGAATTAGAGACAAATTTTTAAAAAATACCAGAACTAGCTGATGTTCGATCAGTCTTCTTTCGCTCTTCTCAATCCATGCTGTTATCAAATCTAAGGCAAGAGAGTAAAATTTCAAACCTCTTCATTGACATGTTCATTCTAAATATTGGTCAACCCAGGTTGTCTTTGGAAAATAAGCATAGCATGTCCTCGTGGGAAGCTTTCAGATTGAACATAAAAAGCCCTAGCAAAGCTTTTATCTCGACAATATTGGTGCTTCTATAACTGGAGTTTTTGGTCGATTTTGACAACTCTTTTCCCATTGAGACAATTTTTCGGTTTGTGTATAAAACGGTTTCCTTAAGCATTTTATCATCTATCAGCAAAATCCAAATATTCGATTTGGATAGATTATTTCCCAGAACTCTGCTGATCACAGATAGTTCTCATAATCCTCTGATAATGTTGTGCATCGGTGTTCTTGTATTTCTTGTAGGTTCCTCGGCTTGCCAGGTAAACCCATTTTTTCCATTGTAAGATACCACATTTCGTGATTGTGGTTCTGGTACATCAGTCCGAGCATTCACGGGATGAGCATCATCGAGCTCGAAAAGTTCATTGTCGGAATTTGATTCGTCATAGCCTGATTGAGTACTCTGTCGCAATGTCGTAGGATCATGATCTAAGTTATGGTCATCTACTATATTATCTTGACCGTTTTCGTTTAATAAATACATAATTTCATTTTCAGCCAATAACATGTCACGTATAACGCTAGCATCTGGTTGGTCTATTTTAACTAAAAATAAAACTATTTATTGACAAAAAATATATGGTATTGAAGGTATATAATGTAATGCGTAAATTGCAATTTTACATAGAGTTTTTCATTAAATTTTTGCTCGCTTAAAATCGGGTAAAAAACAAATAAAAGCCAACAAATTTTTTCACGATAACAATAATTTCCTTTTACAAGGGAAGTAATATATTGGCCGCACAAGAAATAATTTAAAAATTTAAAATTTTAATTATTGGGAATATCTGTAACTATATAAATCCACTTCGCATGCCTCAGATTTAGGTAAGTTTCGCAGTTACTCAACGTACTCGATCTTTTGGATTATTTAACAAATTTTTCCATCTTCTTCAAGATGATTTATATTAAGTGATGTGTGCCCCGAAATCGATTATAATCAACTTATTGTTCTAAATATAAAATCCCGTAGAACTGAAAGATTTGGATGTCTGATTGTTTGATTAGGATAAACATAAAACGGGTTATAGAATCACTAAATGATAGGCCTTTGCAGTACTTGTAACAAAAGATATAGAAAATTTAAATTAATAGTGCTTTTTATGTATATATATAGTTTGGTCCTTGATTTATACTAAAACAAAATTGACGAATTAATGTGAAAAATAAATGTATGTATAGTTTCACAAAATTACCTTACACAGCAACATAATTCCTCCATTTTGGAACTCCTTCATTTAAATAAACGGAATCGCGGTGGAAACGGAATCGACACGTCTCACACCAAATGCCAGCCGCTTTTAGTTCACGGGGATTTCCTTCATCCAGTCAAGCGTTATGTATGGCTCTGACATATTTTAAGAAATATTACGCGACAAGGTGGTTTCGGGACGTAGAATACTGCTGTATAATATAAACTTCTATGGCACAAAATATATTTGTGTTGTCACTGGCATAATTTGAGTTGGTTCATAATCAAACAAAAAAAAAATACAGGCGCTTTATGCGTGCTAAACGCTTACGGTAGAGAAGGTATTAGATTTGGAATATTTATAACAATTATAGTTTATGGAGAAGCATTACGAATTACAAAAATAGTAAAAGAAATCACCCAACCTCAATGGCGTAACAAAGGAGTCGGGACTTTTGTTCTCGAATCAAACTCGTGCCCGTAACTAGATCAGGCACTTTTTAAAATATGTTTCTGTTTTATTTAGAATCCTGCACAAACAGCACTGGTTTAGGTATAATTACTTTATCTGATTAAGAAAATAAATAATATAAAACACATTTATTTAAACAATAACCACATAAAACTAAAAATGTAATAAAAAACAGAAACAAGAATAATATAAACAAACCACATATTATTTTTTCTTGCATTACCATGTGCAAATGTTGATTTTGTTTTCGATATATCTAGTTCTTAGGATTTTATTTTCTATAAAAAAATAAATAATGCGGATAATCTTTGCTTGCTAAAGTATATTTTTTAAAAATAAATAAATATTAATTAATAGAAATATATTTTTACTGAAACAATGGCAACGAATTGTAAGGAGAATAAAACGTGCTGTTAAAATTTCCCTTAAACTACTACTCGAGGAATATTTTTGTATTAAAGTATATTCTTTTAATTCCTTAATGAATTTAATTTTTTATTAAATTGTTTCTAAAATATATCTAAGAGTGTGAGCAGTTGAGAACAAATTGATTTTAAAATGTCGACCGAATATTTTATGTATAGTAGAATTAGACAAAATATTTTGACATAAAATTTGAAATTAAATTGCTTGCTTATGTCAGTTTAACCTTTAACTACTCGCGCTGGTGTAAAAAATACACCAAATTTGTTCCGAACGCTGCCGAGTTCTTACGATTTCTTTTTCAAGGTCGCCGAGCTCGCTAACCTTTGCCTGATATGTCCTCTGGATATACGCGCAGTGTCGATTTAATAGCGTAATAGAGTAGTCAGATATTTTGCAAGAATTTGAGTGGTGTACAAAATACGCCAACGCGAGTAACTATGTAAGTATTTTGAAAAGTTGTATTTTTTTGGTTTTCTGCAATAAAAAAATACTTTCTTATTTAAAAATATGTATATATGTATTCAATTGTTATATACTTACTTATAATAATTATTTTCAGGCATCGAGTAGCAGTTAAAAATCCCAAAAAATTAACTGAAGATGAGTTGGAAGCTATGGCTCAGGTTATTTTTGATAGCGATACTGAAGAAGAGGTCGGTGGTGAGCCAGATTTGTCAGAAGACGAGCTTATAGAAGAATCTGATCACCATACTAATTCGGAGCAGGAAATGAGTGACTTAGATATTCCAGAAGACGAACTCATGGATGAAAATATGGAAAATTCAGATTTCGGAGAAGTAGTTGACTTAGACAATCAGTATGTTGGAAAGGATAAAAAAAGTGTATGGTCTTTGTAAAGTACATGATTCTTCTAGTGAATAGGCAAACCCCGTGGAAAATGTTTGAATCCCATTTTTGTTGTTGTTTTATTCTACATAATATTAACATTAAGTTTTTCATAATTTTTTTTTAAACCTTGATAGCGATACTGAAGAAGAGGTCGGTGGTGAGCCAGATTTGTCAGAAGACGAGCTTATAGAAGAATCTGATCACCATACTAATTCGGAGCAGGAAATGAGTGACTTAGATATTCCAGAAGACGAACTCATGGATGAAAATATGGAAAATTCAGATTTCGGAGAAGTAGTTGACTTAGACAATCAGTATGTTGGAAAGGATAAAAAAAGTGTATGGTCGAAAAATGAAATTGTGAGTAAATTTAGTAAAACCAGTAAGAAAAATTTATTGAAAATATTCCCGGGACCAAGGCAGTGCGCACGTGATATAACTGATGAGATGAGCGCTTTTATGAAAATATTTGATGAAGTCATGGTTGAGCAGATTGTTCAATGTACAAATTTAGAAATTTCACGAGTACGACCAAACTATGATCGACAGCGAGACGCAAAGGACGTTACGAAAACCGAGATGCTTGCTTTTTTTGGATTATTATTTCTTTCTGGTTCTAAGAAGCAAAATCACACTCATTTTTTGGAATTGTGGACAAAGGATGTGACAGGATCTGAAATATTTCGAGCTTGTATGAACTACCAAAGATTTCTATTTTTGCTTAGCGTTATCAGGTTTGATGACAAAACAACCAGAGACAAAAGAAAAAAAACGGACAAGTTGGCTGCAGTACGATGCATATTGGACAGCTTTGTAGTTAATTGCAAAAAAAATTACAGTGTTGGTGAATTTGTGACAATTGATGAGATGCTAATATCATTCAGAGGACGGTGCAATTTTGTACAATATATTCCCAACAAACCTGCTAAATATGGCTTGAAAGTGTTCGTCCTTTGTGACGCTAAAACATTTTATGTTAGCAATTTAGAGCTGTACTGTGGAAAACAACCAGACGGACAATACAACGTACCGAACACTCCAACTGCAATAGTTCACCGTTTACTTGAAGAACTGAAAGGAAGTAATAGAAATTTAATGTGTGATAATTGGTATTCAAGCTACCCTTTGGCACATGAATTATTACAAAATAAGATCACAATGATTGGAACCTTGAAAAAAAATAAACGAGAGTTGGTACAAGAATTTTTGCCCAACAAAACTAGAGCGGCTGGTTCATCTATTTTTGGATTCCAAAGGGAAATAACAATAGTTTCATACGTTCCAAAAAAAAACAAATCCGTCGTTTTGATTTCAACAATGCACGATGATTCTGCACTCGATCCAAATACCAATAAACCGGAAATTATATTGGACTACAACCGGACAAAAGGCGGAGTGGATACAGTGGATAAAATGTGTAACACATATTCTGTCAGTAGAAGATCAAAACGTTGGCCTTTGACTTTTTTCTTTCAGTTGCTAAACATAGCTGGAATTAATAGTCAAGTTTTATACAATGCCAATCATCCTTATTCTCCCTACAAATACAGAAGACTTTTCTTGAAAACGCTTGCTTTGAAGCTGATGAGACCACATCTTTCAGAAAGAGCTAAAATTCCAACTTTACCAACCGATATTAAATATTTTCCCCTCCCACAAAAATTCGAGGGAGGTGCTTTATCTGCGGCAGAACAAAAAAAAAAGGGGGTTACAACAATCACATGTGGCCTTTGCAGCAGATCAGTATGTAAAGAACATAGTGATAATGTTATTACATGCCATAAATGTAAAGTACATGATTCTTCTAGTGAATAGGCAAACCCCGTGGAAAATGTTTGAATCCCATTTTTGTTGTTGTTTTATTCTACATAATATTAACATTAAGTTTTTCATAATTTTTTTTTAAACCTTGATAATTTTTTACATTTTTTTTTTTAAATAAAACTGTGTTGGCAACCAAAATGACCTAGTATTATTATTTGTTGTTCTTTAAAATATATACAAATTGATAAATAATCTCGCTGCAATGAAAAATGCAATGGTGTATAAAATACACCACGCGAGTAGTAACGGGAAAATTTGGTACGCGAGTAGCTAAAGGTTAATAAAACATTCTTTTTTTAACTAAAGTGTAATAATTTCGAGTTATAAAATGCAGATGTTTTAAATCAGTTTTTATTCGACTTTGTCTGAAAATTATTATTAGTATCGTCAATTTGATTTAAGAATTATATTTCTTGTTAATTTTGTGCTTATACCTCATTTTCTAGCTAAATCTATTATCTTATTTTGTATTAAATGAAAATTATTTTGTATTTTAAATAAAGTATTTTAGACGAAAAATACCCTGCGAAATTTTTTCAGATCTTTACGTTTCAGTGTCCCTAGATGCCAAAACATGTTTTCTTTTATTTTCCGTCGGTCTGTTTGTCTGTCTTTTCCCGGCATAGCTAAAAAACTATTTATCCGATTGACTTCAAATTTTGGTCAAAAATTAAGGGTCATATGGAGATGACCTGCTAATATTTTGGTAAAAATCCAATATGGCAAAACAAAATAGCGGTCTAGTCAAATTTATCTCAAATTTTGCATTAAAATAAATTATTATTATTTAGGAATTAACCGCTAAAATTTTGGTACGAATCCAAGATAGCGGAACAAAATGGCGGCTTAATAAAATATCTAAAAATTCCTCCTGAAAAACTAGTTAAAGTTAATTTCAAATTGTGTGCCATATCTAATTGAGTATAGAGATGAACCTGTAAAACTGTGGTACTAATTCAAGATCGCGGAACTAAATGGCTAAATAAAATGTTAGTAATCGTAAAAAAATCACCCTCTTAGGTTTTACATTTCGTCAGATTTTAGCGTGATATAGGGATAAACTGATACAAATTCAATATGACGTAACTAAATGACAGTATGTGTCAATGTTAAACTACTTATTGGGAGGCAAACAGAAAAAAACCAATTTAAATTAAAAATATTTTATATTTTCTAAATTAATAGCACTGAACACCCATTTGCCTGGGTTAATAATGGACTGGGCTATCAGACACCGCGTGAATGTTTAAAGTACTAAAGTATTTTATCGATCCGAAATCAACTGTATTGGTAAAGTCTCGCATGGCAGCAGCGAAAGAGAATATTCTAGTTTGGATAAATGCTTTCATAAGCTATAACATCTGGTAAATTCTTAATTCAAATGATATTTGCACAAATTCCGTTCATGTGTGGAAAAAAATGTAGACTTATATTCACCATTTTATTCAGGCTTTTTTTCCTTTTTTCCTTTTTCATCCTAGTTAAAATTTAACATGGAAATTCCTTTTCAAAATTTTAAATAAATGCATTCATACTAAAAAATTTAAAATAGTCCTAAGCTAAAAAAGGTTTGGTGATAGCTGTTACTTATTGACGAATATTTTCAACTCCTGGAGTAAGAAAGTTCCTTGCCTTAGCACCGTGTGGTTAATTTTCTGAACAAGTGCTGTGTGGCCGGTTCCATGGTGTTACAGTTCTTGATTTCGGCTTGGGTAGCCTACAGGATGTGATGTGACGCCGTAGCAAGGACAAATTCCAGATTTAAGTTGTGAAATGTTTAAATATTTTTTCTAATTATGTAGAACATCAAAATTCATGTATAAGATGTACTGAATTTACAGGAAACATATTATTTGGCATTGGTATAGTAATTGTAACTTTATTACTAGTCAACATTTTGTATATTAGATTTTCTATTTTCCTTCTTAATATTAATGTGTTTTGTCTACCAAAATTATATAAATTCTACATTTAACTGACATCGTTCCAGTTGAATATGTGCATTGGTATTTTTAGTAAATTAAATATTAAAAAATATCAAAATTTTGATTCAAATTTGACATGAAATATTTATTGGAATTGTGGGATTGAATTTTGATTTACTTTGCTTTTTGTATTTTTCTCTGATATCCTATATGGACTACCATAATTAAAATTCTCTTAAGTAACCTTGAATTGGTATATAATAATATGTGGGTTTAGTATTAAGGATTTTTTTATTTCTATAACATATTAAATTTTGTTTAAGTTTTAAAAATCCAGTTATCGGAATAACGTTTTCAACATAGAAATGTTGCATAAGATCAGCTATCAACAGATCTTAGTTGGCTAACATTGTTTGTAGGATCCAAAAGAACTCAATTTTTGCAGTCAACTTCCATCAAACTGATTAAAGATAAGCTGTTTAACAGAAAACTAAAATTTAGTTACCAATTAACTGATTAACCCTTCTAATATTTTTTTAGCTCTGCTAGCTGAAGTCATTTGATTATTTTGCATACCTAATTTTCTTTTAAAGAAAAGTGTTTTCCAATTTTACTTCGTTAGATGGTTGATGATTATGCATATAAAAAGTATTACAATTTGATAATTACATTAATTTGTTAAAATTTTCAATTATAACTAATTTATCACTAATATTTCTAAATAATAGTACATGTTAACATTCTGTTGTCTGAATTTCACATTTTAAATGCAAAATCATCTTTATTATTTGAAGTAACATTTCCTTCTTACAAGAGAAATTTAATTATTTTGATTTCAGTTTATCATATATTGTAAATCTTGTTATTGCACTCTTATATAATCGAATCAATTAACATCTTGTAAGATTCATGTGTGATGAATAACAAAAACACCTGTAAGTATAATTGTAGTCCGAGGGATGAATAAATTGGTAGTAATGAAATATATCGTTTTCATTTGTTGAATTTTGGATATATTTACAGCATATTACCTAAAGCTAATTATTTTTTTAAGGATTGATGAATTTTAATACCAAAATTTGTCTATCTTTTGCACCTTATATATTTTATTTTTTCATTTACTTTCTTCGAGCTCCTACAGCTCTGGCGTTCATAGCCCTAGTTATAAAACATCTTTAAAAACGTCTGTAAATTTCAATTAGCCGGAGTATTATTAAAATTAAAATTAAACTACTAACTTAAGAGTCATTAAATAACAATAAATATCAGAAATGCCAAAAATAAAACCTTATACTATGTCGAAACTGGTAAAATATTGGTATAAATCCAATATGAGGAACAAAATGGCATCCAATAAAAATGTTTTTGAAAAGACAGTATATATATATATATATATATATATATATATATATACTGTCTTTTCAAAAACATTTTTATTGGATGCCATTTTGTTCCTCATATTGGATTATATATATATATATATATATATATATATATATATATATATATATATATATATATATATATATATATATATATATATATATATATATATATATATATATATATATATATATATATATATATATATATATATATATATATATATATATATATATATATATATATATATATATATATATATATATATATATATATATATATATATATATATATATATATATATGTTACTAAATTACTATGTACTGAACGAAATTGGGTCACACTTCACTATTCCTAATACAAGGAATGATTCATAACGAGGGAAGTTCCAGGTAAAGGAAATTTACCATTTTGTTTACTCTGTAACTGCTTAAATAGAGTGTCAATAAATTTTCGGAATTTTCATTAATTAAATATTGTTTTTTTACGTTTCATTAAATGTAACTTATGCGCAAAGTAATTAACGTATTAGTGGCAACTTCAAACATTTTGTTTTTACACTATTAGCAGCACCGTGAAAATTTTACCAAATGCAACTCATTGTGTGTTAATATTTTAAAATATTATTGCTTCGAGCCACGCTAATATGATCTTCAATTGGATCTACACATAAAAAAGATTTTTTAATTAGGTACTACATTAGTTCACCCTTTTTCAAGAGATTGTAGCATAGCGAAGAATAACACTGAAATATTAAATTTCTGAAAATTCTTAGTAGTAGTACCTACTATTAAAAGAAGGTGTATTTTGTTTCATAGTCCAACTTATTTCATTTTGAACACTGGCACCTAAGCACGTACTTTTATTACCCTCGTAAGAGAGGAGCATTGTGATTGTAGAAAAATCACCTTGAAAGCTTTTTACAGGTCTTCACCTTTTAGGGTCCTAGTTGCTGGAAACGTGTTTTATTGTTTTCCGTCAGTCGGTCTGTTTTTCTGTTATAGTCATAACTAAAAAAACCAGTTACCAGATTAACTTTAATTCATCATCAAAAATTAAGGTACACGTGGGGAAGGAAGTATAACATATTGATTATAATCTAAAATGGCGGAACAAATTAACGGCGGCCTAATAAAATGTTTAAGAAATGGTACAAAAACAACTTAGTCAATTTACCTCCAATTATTTTGCACAAAAATAAAGCGTAATATACGCAAACTGGTAAAATTTTGGTATACATGCAAGATAGCCGTACAAAATGGCAATCATTAAAATCTTTAAAAGAACAGTTTAAATAAAACAGTTATTTAATTAATCTCAAAGTCAGCAAATAAGTATGATACAACGATGAACTGGTAAAATTTTGGTACAAATTCAAGATGACGGAATAAAATGTTTAAAAAATCGGTAAATTGGCCCGTACGGATTTCACCACGTGTATATAAAACAGTTGATATACCCGCATATAGTTATTTGATAATAAATGAGTTGTTATAATAGGGGAGCGCCTCCTCCTCCTCCTCTTCCTCTCTCTCATGTCCCTCATTCTTAACTTCCTCCCCTTTTATTCTCATTCGCATCATATTTTTAATTTTTTCTCTTTGTTCTCCCACATTTGATTTTGCATTCTTAAGTCTTATAAATAGGTGTATCATGATAATTTTAGTATGCCGAGGCACATTTACTAAGCTGTGCTCGAGTTGCGTAAAAAGTTATTTTTGAATTTTTCCACCAATTTTGTATAAAACAAAAAGAAAAAATGTGTCAAGTAATAAGTGAATTATGTGTAATCGCGAAAAATTAACTACAACTATCAGACAGTTAAAAGTTAAATATCTCAATTTCTTTGAAGTGATTTCGAAAAATGAATACACCAAGCTGTTTTATCCACTGAAACGAGATAATTTGGAAGCAATTGACTGTTGTGATGATTATTTAGAAGGAATTATAAGCCTTACTACGTTTTTCAATACATTTGAGAAATCATACTTTGTAGGAGAATTAAGCCACCTAATAGAATTTATAGGAGAAGATTGCCAATTTATACCTTCTATTATTGCAACCCAAAAGAGGTTTCAATTATACGAAGATAAAAAACAGGTATTATCAAAGAAAGTTAATCCTATTCGCAAGAGACGTCCCCCTTCATATTTAAAATATTATGTTAAATAAATTTAATGGCTGAGTTGCTGATTGCAGTTAAATTATTAGAGGAGAAATTTAGTAATCTTTCAAAAACCTATTTCTCATATTGTATGGCAAGTGGTCCTGAGTGGATAGACTTTTATTGTAATCAATCTGCGGAATTTGTAAAGGCTGCCCTTTGTTGCAACAAATACATTGAAACATTAAATTTTTTTCAACTTATTCAAGATCTAAAAGATATTGGCTTTGGTTACTATTTAAAAGACTTGAAGCAATTTATTGACGAGGATACTATTCTTCAAGAAATTGAAAAGGAAGAATAAATTTAATAATATTTACAATGGAGCAAATGGTTACTGAAATGTATGAAGAGTTTATTATATCTGCTGCATACTTCCAATATTTATCAATTGTAGGCGAAGAAGACGCAGAAGCACAAGATTTGTCAGCATATGTTAATAATATAGATCGAATGGAACAATGTAAATTAGCCGCTAAATTTTGTAATGATTATTTAAAATATAAAAATGAGTATGAACTTTTAAATGAATTTAGAAAATTAGATTTAAGGTATCATATTAATTGTATTCAATCATGGTTGGTTAATGCAAAATAAAAAGGTAATTAAGTTTTTTTATATTTTTATTCATTCATAAAACAATTGTCATATAAAAATAACACATTTGTCAAAGCACACATACAAGGTGATTTTGAATGATAGAAGCATTTTGGTTCCATTAGCTTTAGCGCTGGTTGTTCATCTATTTCAATCACAGGCTTTTTAGAATATTTCTGTATAAAATCCTTTTTTTCGCTTCCTTTTACAAAAACAAAATCTGCTTTCTTCGTAAGTGTTTCAATTATTTTTGGGAAATGATGTAATGGAGTAAATCCATTATTCCAATGTATACAATGATAATTTTTCGTTAACCATACCGCCTGCTTGTGACAATCAGGTGAAAGAAACTCCATTGGAAAAGGCTTTTTAAAAATGTAATGAGTCATTTCATAACCATCAAAAGCTGCAAGCTCTTTCGGTATAAATCTATTTTTTTCATCCTTGAATCTTTGAATATCTATAACCAATCTCATATTTTCAAAGCCGCAAATTTTTTAATGAGACTTTTTTTACTTGAATAATTTGCAATTTCTTCTTTCAGTTGATTAATTTTAAAAATAAATTTTTCAATTTGTAGTTGTAGTTTTGATGTCATGACTAAAACTAAAAGCTTTTGAAAATTTCTTTAAATTAAATCGAAATATGAAAATAGTGGGGATAAAGTTTATAATTGTTTCACAATTTTAGTAAGAGGGTTGTAGCTAAATAATTTGTCATGTAAAATAAGACAATAAGCAGAAGTATCTTTTTTAATTGCATTGTGTGTCTCAAATTCAATTCTCATTACTACGGATCCCGTTTGAATTGTTTCTTTTTGATGGGAGCAATCAATATGTGTAATAGGACTAATGTTTTTGAATTGTTCAGGATTAAAAATGGATTCATTTGGAACACCATAGTAAGACTGCCTAAAGTTGGCAAACATTTCGTATAAAGCAGAAAATTTGTTTTCTTCGAAATTTAAGTACAAATCGTGATAAGGATATCTTTCAGAATTTAAATATACTGTAATATTTGACAAGGTAATATTGTCAAATTTACTCATATCTTTAACAATTTTCCCTTTTCTGTTTTCTTGAAAGCCAATCACAACATGACGAGGAGCTTCTAGTTTACTAGTTGTTTTTACCGGCCATGTGTGACGGGTTGTTTCGGTTAGAGAAGAATATTCAACAAGTTCCCAACTCCTGAATCCTATCAATATATCTTTATTTGATTCTAATATTTTTGATAGAGCAAGTTGTTGTGGCATATCAACTAGAATGTGAGGAACTTTCCAATAAATTTTATCGAAAGTAACCAATGGAGTGTCAGGAGCAGTAACAAGGTGTGCCAGATCTTCTTTGAAAATAACACCATCTAAATCATCAGTTGATCTAATAAGAACCAATTCCTGTTTCATATTCATAATAATTTTTCTGTAATCTTCAAAAAATCCTAAAAGCATTTTTAGTGGTATGGATACGGAGAATTTTCCATCATTATCAACTAAAATTGTATCACCTTCTTTCCGATGTGGAAACCAACCTGCATTTTCCAGTTTTAAACTTTCGTTGGTATTGTGAGAAAGGTAGCTTTTTAAGGTTGATGCTAATCCAACATTTCTTATTGAATCTATAGTAATTCCGTTTAGTTCATAGCGGATTTCTCTGAACAAAAAGGCTATACCATTGTTAATAAATAGCAATTCTTTCTTATATTTACCTTCTGTATTAGTTAATTTTCCTTCGATATAAAGTAAACTATCTGATGGTAGAGTGTAAGCATCGAGTTCTTGAATTGGGATCCTTATTTCATCATTGTAATCGAATTTTGAAGAACTATATGGTTGATATGTGTGAAGCTCAGAACTGACGATGGAATTGTCTACATAAAGCTTTTCGTTTACGTTTAATATGTTCATTATTTTAAAACAGTGAAACCCAAGGATGTGAGAAATTTACGATTATCTCGTCTTAACTTGTTGGTGTTGGATTTGATACTGAACTGTTGTTTAGGCTTTTTCTTTTTATAAGTTTTTACTTTGTTGATAGTGGTAGGGGCAAGTCTCATCCCAAGGGCTCTATTATATCTAACAACCATTTTATATTTCACTTGTTTGTAAATGTAACCTTACTGTTATAGTTTCTCCTCTAAAACTGATAAGTTCTCCGTCTTGATCAACTATTTTAACTGTTATATTGTTAATTGCTTTGACGCTAACTGGAAAATACAAAATGGGCAAAGGAGATTCAACTATTTTATACCCTGGAGCTACAGTTGGATAAAACTGGTGAATAATATGAACAGGTTTACCATTATTGTAAGAACCGACACAAATATTACAGTCAATACAAATAGCATTCACCTTAGTTATTTTTGCAACATTATCTGATTCTTCCTCTTTCATAGCTTCTAGTATCCTGCCATTAAAACCCAACATTTTTCCTATCGAATCTTCCTTGGTAAAATCAATTATTCTACTACACATTAAAAAAGTTTTTAGAGTATTAACATTTGCTTTTAAAAGAAAAAAAATTTTTTCATTCGGAAATAAATCTTCTATACTTTCTCTTATGTATGTACTTTATTATCTATATAAAATTTATTATATCCTTCTTTTATATTGGGGATAGTCATAAACGTTTCAAAGTCAGCTAAACCCAGGTAATATTGTTTTTCATCCTCTAAATATATGGGCGGATTAAAATCAGCAGACAAAACAGAACTGTTTCCTGATATGGCAATTGTGGTAGACATTGCAGTTTATTTATGAATGAGATATTACAATAAATAATGAGTTTATATATTTTTTTGCAAAAATTTTAGGGATAGTTGACCACAGTTATATGAATTAAATTTTTGTTTATTTTCATAAGTATAAAATACATCCACTTTGCCATTCGAATTAAAATATTTGAGTTCAAAAGGTGGTTTTAAATTTCCATAACTATCAAAATATATTACATTTTTGTTATTTTTAATATAAGCAGTCCAATGAGATCCTTTATTTTGTTTTTTATCCAAATTTACAATACCACATTCTTTCAGATTAATTTTTTTTGGAAGTTCATCGAGCATAAAAACACCTCTAAAGCCAGTTATTTTTAACAGCTTTACATATTTAATAATATCATTGTTCGTAAGTGCTCTTTTTGGAAAACTTATTTTGAGTTTTTTTTTGTCTGATTGCTTTCATTTTGACGGATCCTCCTTTATAAGGTCTAATAAATAGTCCCTTTCCTTTATATGGTCTAATATATAATCCTTTGCCTTCTTTAGAAGCATTTTCCATTGCAATATTATGTCTATGTATTTCTTCTAGTTGCTGTTTAGCTGCTTTAGCATCATTTACTGCCTTAGCAATTCCTGCCGCGCCTCCACCTAGTGCACCCAGGGCGCCAAGAATGGGAAACAAAAGAGGTAGAAATCCTCCAATTTTTTTGGGTGTTCGAATGATACGTTTTTTTCTCAATTTAAGTTTACCCCCTTTTGTATTTTTTAATCCCAAACCGAACTTTCTTTTACCCTTCATTATTCCTGCAACACTTAAAGCTGCAATTTTTTCACCAATAGAAGAATCTTTAGCTTTTACCCTATCCCAGGCTTTTTTTTCTAATATTTGGTCAGATATGTGTCTTTTTGATAAATCTTCAGTCTGAGAGCAAGATATATCTTGTTCTTTGCAAGCGGAATCCAATGGATTTATACCAACGTCACCTCTAGTTAATCTTTTTTCCAAGTTGGTGCCGGGACCACAATAATTATATCCTGGTATATGAACTTCGAAAGGTAGTTTACTAATTAATTTATTTACTAAACCAGAGCCTTTTCTATTACGTGTTTTAATAGTTTTTTTCAACTTATGACGACCCACAGTCATTGAAGTTCTTTTTATACTAAAAGCACATTGACATTTTTCTGGTATAAATACTTTTACAGCTAAAAATATTTACTAGTGTGATTGAGAATGAGGATTGAAAAACAAAAATTCTCATTACCAGTAAATAATCATGACGAAAAAATTTTAAGTAAACAGTTGAGAAGGCATGGTGACTTATTTTGCGGTGATTCAAAAAGAGGGCTTATAGTTGGTTGCAGTGGTAGCGGTAAAACCAACGTTATGCTTACACTGCTTGAGCATCCTAATGGAATTAGGTTTGAAAATGTCTATGTTTATTCAAAGTCATTAGATCAACCAAAATATGAATATTTAAGAAAGTTGTTAAAGCCTATGAAAGAAATTGGATACTTTGAATATGATAGCGATGAGAACATTATTTCACCTCATGAGATAAAGCGAAATTCCGTTATCATTTTTGATGATATTCCTTGTCATAATCAATCTATTATTAGGGACTATTTCACGCATGGAAGGCATAGAAACACCGATTGTTTTTTTATTTTTCAAGGATATTCCTCAATCCTTAAACGTCTAATTCGAGAAAATGCAAACTTATTAATTTTATTTAAACAGGACTGTTTGAGTTTAAAATATATATATAATGACCACTGTATATTGGATATGACATTTGATCAGTTTAAAAATATTTGTGCTAACTGTTGGATGGATCCATATGGCTTTCTTGTAATTGACAAAGATTGTGAAGTAAATCACGGCAGATATAGGAGTAAATTCGATTCCTTTATATATTTATAAAAGTAAAAAATTTGCAGTTTTATTTCATTTAAAACTTGGACAGCATGGATAAACGTTTAGCTCGAGAATTAATAAGATCGAGACAAGCCGTGAAGCAGAAATATCAAAGCTTGAAATTAGCTACTTCTACTGCTCAGTCCGAATTAGAACAAACTTATAGACCAATAACACAACCACTTAAACAGCTAATTTCAAGTATTGGTAAATCCGAACCATTCGATTTAAAAGAAGAAAGAGTTTCAAAGGATGAAGATTTCAAAACACCTACAAAGCTTTATAAAACATCAACTCCGACGAAAAATATTCAGAAAACAGGAAAAACTCCGTTACTCCCTACAGAACTACCAACATTTTTAAATGACAGTAGTATCACTTCTTCCTCTTCTGTAGTACAACCATTGTCATCAACTGTTATAGCAGAAACTTCAGATCCTTCTAGTGATACAACAACAAATTTAAACTTGTCAGACATATTGGAACAAACTAGAAAAACAATTCAAACCTATGTTGGCACACCATCATATAAAGATTACTTAGCAGATTTTCATGAATTACCCAGATCATATATTGATGAGGGTGTGAAAGATACACAACATAAATTTGACCATTATTATGGAATAGTTCATGACCTCGAAACGGATAAGTTTTCTTTTGGTTTAACACAGATACCGGTAGAAATTATTGGAAAAGACATTAAAGTGGGAGGAATAACGTACACAGGCACGCCAGGTTTATACGAATTGCTTTTCAAAAAAGAACCGAAAGGTTATAAGAAGGAAGATTTAGATAATTACATGAACATTCTAGCTAAAACAAATGTATATCGTAGGAATTTTGATTCAAATGAACAAGTTTAAGGAAATACATCACACAAATATGTTACAATAATAGGACCATATTTACAAAGAAAGGGGATTACAAAGACAAAAACCTTGCCAAGATTAGTTACAGCATTTAACAAACCAAAACCTCCGTTTAGAACAACTAGAGCCAAATCTACAGGAAAGGGATTAATTTTGAAAACAAACAGATCAAATACAGACTATGTATACTGGAATAATGTAAACGAAATTGTTGATAGGCTACGTTTATTAATTTCATCAAGTGATGCGGGAAATAATGCTCATAGTAACGAGATTATCTCTATTATTGAAGAATTAAGAGAAGATAAAGTAATACTATAAATAACAGCTATCAAATATAATCATATTTTTAATGAAAGCTCAACATGACAGTTGATAAATTTGGACGCCATATTTCAAAACAAAATCAAGAGAGAATAAGTGACATTAATAATTTAAAAAGGAGATTAGGTGAAAATGAAACAAATAATGAAATCTTTGCTAAAAAGCTTAAGGTTTTTGATGAAAATTTTTTAAAGTATGAAAACCAGATTAAAGGATGTTATACCTCAATTGAAAACGTTAATAAACAGTTACTAACGCTAAATCAAATAAGTAAAGATTTGCAATTTTTAAATGAGCATGTTAAAAAGGAAGACAAAAAATTAAGTGATGATATCAACAAAATTAATAAAATAATGGAAACAAAGAGAAGTAATAATTGAAAAACACAAGGAAAAAATTAAACAATTAAGAACTTTTATAAAAAGGTTAGATGATGAAAAAAAAAGAAATCAAAATAGCATTCTTAACAGTAGAACAATTGACCAACTCACTTTGGAAGAAAATCAACAATATATTTCCTTGGAAAATATAATGTCCAGTGTAATTAAGAAATTAGAACAAGAATTAAATAAAACAGAGGAGGAATTCAAAAATAGTGATAGTAGATCAACTACTTTCTTAACTGGAGAGATAAAAAAATCCTTTAATGCGTTAGAAAAGGAGATTACTAAAATTAGTAAAGTTTTAAATGAAAAAAGTTATACAATACAAATTGATAAATTGAATGAATGGGAAAAAACATATAAAAGTTATATTTCGAATTATTACAAAACATAGAGAGTGAACTTCCTTAAAATTGAATAAACAAGTTTGTTGTCATGACAACCGTTAAACAACAAGTCGTTAATGAATTACATAAACCTGCTAGAAAAAACTACAAACGCAGAAGAGTGGTAGTGAAAGGGTTAAATGATCTTTTTCAAGCTGATTTGGTTGAAATGTTACCCTATGCCAAATTTAATAAGGGATTTAAATATATCTTGATTACCATAAATGTATTTTCTAAGTATGTTTGGGCCGAACCGGTAAAACCTAAATCTGGAAAAGACGTAACAGCGGCCATGAAAAAAATATTAATCAGTGCAAAAACTCCACCAAAAAACTTGCAAACGGACAGAGGGAGAGAGTTTTTCAATGTAAATTTTCAAAATTTGATGCAACAATTTCGAATTAACCATTATAGCCCGTTTTCCAATTTGAAAGCGAGTATAGTAGAAAGAGTGAACAGGACTTTAAAGAATAATATGTGGAAAATATTTAGCATTTAAGGAAATTACAAATGGTTTAATATATTAGCGGATATTGTAAAAGATTATAACAATACAAAACATTCTTCAATAGGAATGAAGCCAAAACAAGTAAATAAAACAAATGAAAATAGAATCTTGAAATCTGCATTTACTCATGCTAAAACGTTAGATATAAAATCTCCAAAGTTTAAAGTGGGTGATCACGTACGAATAAGCAAGCATCGAGAGGCATTTTCAAAAGGTTACACACCAAATTGGTCAAATGAGATATTCCACATTAAAGAAGTTAAGATGACAAACCCTTGGACATATTTAATTCAAGACGAAGATAATCAGGACATTCTGGGTGGTTTTTATGAGCAAGAATTACTAAAAGTAAAGCATACCGATGTGTATCTTATTGAGAAGATTTTGAGAAGGAAAGGAAACAAAGTTTATGTGAAATGGTTAGGACTTGATAAAAAATATAATACATGAATTGATAAAAAAAATATTGTTTAATTAAATTGAAATTAAATTTTAGTTAAATTTGTTTTATTTCTGTTCCTCACTTTATGCTTTAGCTGATACAAATTACAAAGTCTTAATGTGCTAATTAATTTCAAATAAAATTCACATTTACTAATTTAAAATTTTATTAAGTAAAACATCAAATACAATTTTTATTAAAACGTGTCAAATATATTTTATTTCTATGTTCCTCAGATAATATCGAATCTAGAATAAGTTTACAATCATTTATTCTTTTTTCAAAACGGAGTCTATCTAAGTACCACATCTGAAAGTTACTCCTACGGGCTTGTCTGTAAGCAAAGCTCCACTTCACTAACACATGCACCTTATTGTTCTCTTCCAGAAAAGATATTGTTTTCTTCGTAATATTTTCTTTTTGATCCATTTTCATTGTTTTCTTCGTAATATTTTCGTTTTGTTCCATTTTGCTTCAATTTGTTTTCCATTTGTTCAGGATATAAAGCATAATTCCATCATCACTGTTAGGATTTTCTGTTGGACTTATTATATTATAAACATGCGTACACAAGTCGCCACAATCAGCTGAAATATTATTTTGAAATATGTATTGAATTCTTGCCTTTTAAGTATAGATAATCTATAATCAATAATTTCCTTTAATCGCCACAAATTGTCCAAAGACTCTTGTCCTAAGTATATGAAGTGTGGGCCTTTTGTAATTTGTAGAACAGGGGTATTATTTATTTTCTGAACCTGCAGATGAATGTTGTTTATATTCACACTGGTTTGAACAACTTGAGGAAAGTAGAAATTGTTTACAATAATTCCTTGATGAACACAAATGTCTTTCCAATTTTCTTCGGTTAGTGCGATTGAAAATCCAGTTTTTCCACCAATTACAATTTTTGGAGAAAAATCATTTAAACTAATGCCAACAAGAACAAATTTTGACAAAGAATTATTTAAAAATAAATTTTTGAATTAAGAAGCGTTTCCAAAGGTTTATGAACCACGGCGTTGTTCATAATGACTAAACGAGACTGAAACATATTGTGTTATTCTTGTACTTAAATATTCTCATCCCCACTTTCTTTAAAGTTTCGATTAAAATGGATTAATGAAAAAATAGATTTCCAGTTTGAAATTTGTAATAAAGATAAATAATTAAAATGGTAATGTATAAAAATAATGCAAAGTTTAATGTAACACTAATGATGGAAAAGTAATAATTTTTGAATCCGTCATAATAATTGGTACAGTTGGGGGTTAAAATTTGTAACTGATTATTTTTAAACTCTAACCTTTCTATCCAATTTGTATCAAAAATAGATCGATTTGGATAATGATACAAAATTTTAAAAAATTTACTTGCATTTTCATTTCCATTTATTCGTTCCATCCAACTAATTGTACTATTGTTAATTAATCCAATTTTCATAAATTTACAATATTTACTTAGAGTGACGTCTGTTTTATTAGAAAAACATATTTCACACTGTGTTACGCCAGGGGGATGATGAACATAAAAAACATTTTGGAAAATAAAATAAAGAAGAATAAATTGAGATCTACTGATAGTCATTAAAACAAATTAATAATTATATTCCAAATTTATTAACATTAAGCAGATACTTTCACCACGAAAGCAAAAGCAGTTGTAAAAAAATAACAATAAAATACTTAATTTAAATATATGTAAAAGTTCATAAATAAGGATATTAATAATACTATATAAAATGTGTAGCTTGAAGACTTATTTTGAATGGTTACAATTATTCGATTCCTATTTTTCCATAAACAGTTATTTAAATCACAATTCCAAGCAAATTTCTTATGCTCCACAATAGGATCATCATAACTTAACCAATCAAAAATTTCAATACCACAATAAAAACATTTACAAATATCATTGATTGAAGTATAGTAAAAGCCAGCTCCAGCTAACACTTCTGGTCTCAATTTTCCTTTCCATTTTTTAAAAGTGGAAAGTCGTTTTTCATATGTTTTAAAATAACTGTTATCAATTTCTTTGTCAAAAGTTTCTAAGCACATTTTGTGAAAGACTTATGAAGACTAACTTTGGTTTCAAAAACAACAAATTTAAATACCTTATAATATCTACATAAATATATCTAAATCTTCATGTTCTGCATTCCATTGATACAAAGCAATATCTTGGTGTCCCCAAGCTAATGTATTAAAACTATAGGGAATTTTATACCGCTTATCATCTTCAGAACTCAAAGCCAATTTATTAATTAACTCTGTAAAAATTGTATGTTGTCTAGATCGAAAAACATACATTGAACAAAAGGTTTTAGAATGATTTTCAACAACATCTTTATAATGAATAAAATCCAACTGCTTTTTAATTGCACTTTTTTTAACACCTTTTCCTTTTTTTGTTAAACTGTTTTCCGTTTTAATACAATATGCTTTTGCTCCAGTACCAAAGAAAGCAGTAATGGGTTCACCAGCATATTCATCTTTGAATTTTCCTATAACTGACTTTGTAATAGGCATTTCATGAATATTATTAAATTCATAATTAGATGTGTCAAATTTGTGAATATTTTTTATCATGTCAGAATAAATATTTGGAGTTGTGACTTCTAAAATGAACGAATCGGTATCGGTGTATAAAAGTGAAATATTTTCCTGATAAAGAGGTTTTAAAAAATTATAAAAGAAATCATACATGACAGTTTTAGATATATCTAATATTGAGAAGCCTACATATATTGGTTTATTGTAAGTAACTTGAATCTTTTGCATTTGAATAGCTACCAAGTTTTCAGAAAATATTGTTAAGTCCTTGAAATATGGTTTTGCAATTAAATTCTCAGCACCATCTTTTCTTCTATTTTTTTCCCATTCTGTAACAAGTCTTACGTCAATTCTCCTATCAACATTTTCCATAGTCTTGCCATAAATACTATTATTTGCCAACTTGTAAGTATTACGATCAAATTCATTCTTTGAATCATTTCTTAATCTTGAATTCAAGTCTATATATTTTTTCAACCAATCAGATTGAGAAAACTGTAAAACTCTATGAACTTTAGTTAACTTGAGTCCATGTTCCAAACATTGTTTTAATAATTGATAGTGAATAACATATTTTGATTTATCATTTAAATTGGGTATTAATTTTATGCATTTAGAATTTGGCGGTTTAAAGTTTTCTGGACAAAACGGAAAATCGTTATGATAGGAATGTAGACTTGTAGGATATTCTAAATCAACTTCTAAAACATATCCCTTATTAGATTTTTTACAAATATTCATAATATTTAAATCATTGATTTCTTTATCTGTTAACCAAACAAAATCTCCCGTTGGAATGTGCTGTGACATTGCATAACCATACAAATTTGTTGCATCATAATAAATTATGTATTTAGTTGGCTTTAAAGGATCAAAATTTAAAAGAAATGGGTTATTAGCTTCAGATTTTCTACAAATGCAAGAGCTCACACCACCGCGAACGCTTTTTTTGAAAAAGTATATCATATCTGGATCAGTTAACAATTCTAACTCTATTCCAGTATAACGCAAACACGCCTCCCAGGATAAACCTGGAAAAGTGTAAAAATGAGCTGGATCGAGCTTATATGTGGATAAACAAGTGCTTCTAAAATTTTCAAAAATATCTGCCAAAAGTAAAGTATCAGAGTAAGTAAACGTCGGAGTATTGACCAAGAGATTCACATTTAAACAATTGCCAAACCTTTACAGCTCTTTGGTATTCTGCATCACTGATGTGCTCATCCGTTAAAGTATTATAAAATTGGTCTTTCTGAGGTAAAGTTGTTTCTTCTAATTTTAAATAATCATCAATATAACTGTAAGGAAATACACCTTTTTGCCGAATAAGTTTAAATCTTTCTTCATCATTGAAAATTTTTTTTATTTCCTTACATTGTTCATCTTTTAAGCTTTTAGAGAGTTTTGATAAAGAATGGGATAGAAATTGAAAAGAATCAATAAACCTTAATGATATATTTTTTTTCTTAGCCTTTTGTGTCTTTTTATCAAAATAGTTATCCACATGAATAAGCTTTTCAAATGAAATATATTTTTCCTTGTTTTGTGCGATAACTGTTAGTTGTTCTTTGTTTAAGCATAATTTTTTAAGAAATAGATGAGAATCATAATTACGCAAATTATGCAATATAACTGGAATAAAGTTAGGTATTCTGTAATTTATGTTGCAGAGTGAATGAGCTGGACCTCTATAAAGACCGGTTATATGACAATGATCTGCAACCCTGTCATTTAAAAGAGGTTTATTACAAATATGACAAACTTTTTCATAGTTATGATAAATTTTGTCCAGTTCGTTCAAAGGGATCATTTTTTTAGGAGCCTTTAAATATTTATTGTATATGTTATACACATCTCTTTCTAAAGAATTTATAAATAATGTATCACAATTTTGACCTCTATATTTTTCAAATTTAGAATAATTATCGTCGAAGGAACATTTAATGTAATAGGCAAATGCATGTGGAATATGTTCATATTGTTTTAAGGTGTATGAAGTATTAGGATTTTTATCAACATTGTCATTATTTAAAGGCTTTAAAATGCATTCAAAATCTGCATACACCACGAAAGGAACTTTCATTTGTTTATGATAATTTACAAATTTCAAAATATTATCATATGAATAGTTTCCAAACTTATCTTTTATTAATTCTTTAGAAGGTAGGTTAATTCGTAAATGATCACAATTATAGCTATTGTGTTGTATTAAATTTTCTTCTGTAGGGAAATATTGTAAACAACCATCGCAAATATATTTTTTTCCGTGATGTTTAGAAATTTGTGCAGAAACTAGTTTTGATAAATCTTTAATATAGCAATAATGAAAAGTTTTTTCATCATCATCACTTATTAACAATAAATTGACATGTTGATTTTTTTTATTCGATGAATAATAAAGTGGACCAATTACTTCATACCCCTTTTTAGGATTTATAATTTCTAATCCATATACATTAATAGAAATGTTATTTTTTTCTTCAAAAATCTTAATGTTCTTTAGCAACATTGGAAATCCTATACCTGACATATCCAAAACAGAAGAGTAGTGTGGGTAGGATGAAGTTTTAAAATCTAATCCGCTTGGTTGGTGAAGAGCAGACACAACTGCCCAGGCGAAGCAAAAGTTGTCATCATTCCTAATGTTGATCACAGCTTGACGTCTCTTGATTTCTTGAGGAAGTTCGATAAAAGATGAGGCTCTCAGCGGATTGTGCTTGTTAACATTAATTTCCAAATGAAGTAAATTCATCAAAGACCATCCTGCAACGTAAAAATTAAAAAAATTACTTTTTTTGTTGCTGTTGTAAAATCGAAAATAAATTCTTTACCTGAATCTCTTTCTGCAAATTCGTCAGCTTTCTGGTCAATAATGGTGCAGATTTGCTCTAACAGTTCTTTTTTCTGATATCCCTGGCAAATGACTTGGAACGGCGCATTAAAACATTTGATATCATAGCTGTCGCTGCTGGGGTTAAAATAGAAACCGAACAGTTCCATATTTAGCTTGATACATTTATGTTTCTGCAGTTCTTGATCTATTAGATGTGCAATTTTGTATTCCAAATGTTGAAAATATTCTTTCACATTTATGAAGTTTTGGTGTGAGGAAATCCTATAAGATATTATTCGTTCCCTGAATGCTGACTTGATAATTTCAACACCTTCCTCCAAGCCTATTTTGGAATTGTTCTTGTGCACACGAGATCGAAGATGTCCACCTCATAGACTTTGGTTTATATTTTTCTTGCATTCTTTACAATATTTTACAATATTTGTAGAATCTATAAATTAAGAAAAAAAATATTGACATGAAAAATAAAATGTTCTTACTTTTAACAAGCTTTGGTTTTTTCAACCAACTGTTGAGTTTTGTGGAATTTCCGTTAACATGTTTTTTAATATGTCGCAATAAATTATCCTTTCTAGTGAAGACTTTATTACATGTTACACACTTATGCATTTCTGAAGTTTTCTGGATAATAATAATAATAAAATTAATATTGTGCAATTCTATTTAGTTATAGTCAAATTTTGAAAAAAAGCAATTGCATTTTTGAAGTTCTTTGTATAATAATAAAATTAATATTGTGCATTTTTATTTAGTTATAGTCAAATTTTGAAAAAAACAATAGAAATTAATTGATTTTATCCAGAAAGAATCCATTTCTTCAAATGAGTCAACTAATTTGTCAAAGGCCTGTTTAACATAATTCACCGTACTTTCGTCTCCCTTTTTAATTGTGATCAAATTAGTTAAATTTTGAATAGCGAAACCCAGACACTTAAGATTTGCTATTTGTTTTTTATTTTTTTCATTAATTTTAAATTTTTTTTACTGATAAATGATGGTTTCGAAATTGAATTTTGTTCAACTGGTGAATTATTAGGAGAAATATCCGAAGTTAAATTTGCTTCAATTTGTTTTTCTTGCGAATCAGAATTTACAATAGCATATGGTGAATTAATAGAAGATATAGCCGAACTTAAATTTTGATCAATTTGTTTTTCTTGCGAATCAGAATTTACAATATCATATGGTGAATTAATAAGACAAATAGCCAAACTTAAATTTTGATCAATTTGTTCTTCTTCCGAATCAGAATTTTCACTAAACAAAAAGGGAGAGCAAATTGGTCTCGGAGAATTAATTGGCGATTTTAATGTTAAATAATTTGGATTAGATTTTTGAAAACAAACAATATCCTCATAGCTAGAATTTTGAGTTTCGTCAATGTCATTCAGTTCTTCTAGAGTTTGTTTAGTTTTTGTTGTAATTAAGTCCGTTTTGTTGTCAATAATGTCATTAAGATCGCCAAGAGTTTGTTGTTGAGTAGCTGTAAATAAATATTTTTCGTTGTTGTGTTTGTTGGCATTATTCTGAACTTGGCTATTGTAAATAATTTCATTCCAGTCCTGAATAGTTTGTTGTTAACTAGTTGTAAATACGTCTGTTTCATTGTTTTGTTGGTTTGCAAAATTTTGCATTTGAGTACATGTGTATAAGTCAAAGTCATTGTCAATTATTTTGCTACTCGATGCCAAAAAATTGTCCATTATGAAAAAAATCGTAATAACAAATAAAAATGTCACAAATGTACATAAAAATGTCACCAATATATATAAGAATTAAATCTTGCCAAATAAAAATGTTAGAAATAAAAATAAAAATTAAAAAATTACCAAATAGACACAATGTAAACACCAGAAAACTCGCGAGCTCTGCACAGTGTGAATGCAGAAATCAATTGCATTCGTCTCTTCGCTGAGGCGATTTTATATGCAAAAGTTAATCACATGTGTCCTACTTAAAGTTGAACGACAATCTCTATAAACCACTTTCCCAAGCCGATCAACAACCTAATTTATTTATAACCTATAACCAAAATTGTTTTTTATCAAATATATCTATCTAAATCTAAAGCTCCTAACGATGGCAGAAAATATGATTGGAAACGCTGACCAAATTGAAGAAAATAATGTGGAGAACGCCGCTCAAATTGAAGAAAGAGAAGAAATTTTTATTAACTTGGAAGGCGATTCCATCACTTATAAACATTCATTTTTGGACAAATCATCTAGGCTTGTTAGAAGATCATTCTTGTTTAACATCGACATTAATTATATTGAGGAGGAAGAAGAAGAAGAGATGGAGGAAGATGATCAGGAAATTGACGAAGGAGTGGACATGGATGGACAACTGCTAAATTTAGGAACCGAGGCTGACGTAAAAGTAAGCAAGTTTAGGGCTAGTGAATTATTTAATAATTTTGAAGAAAAAGATGTATGTGTTATACAAAGCTACTCTAAAATTGAAAGTCGAAGACTAGGAACATTTGCTATTTGCCTTCCTTGTGGTGCAATTCACATGAGATATTTACGGAGAGGGGAGTCCGATCATGTGAGCTGCCACTACAAAAGAGCTTATGTTGTTAGTGCTTCTGATTTACATTGTGCTATTTGTAGGATACATCTTTTTCTACTAATTCCTGAACATGCTTGCTTTTACTTCAATAAAAATGAAAAAAAAGAGATAGAAGATTATGTTGTTAAATATTAATAATAAACATAGTTTGTAAAGGTGATGTGTAGATTATTTCAACAATATTAATTTTAAATAAAGGTTATAAACGTAATGGGTAGATAATGTCAAAAATATTAATTTTAAATATAAATTGTAAAGATAAAAAGTAGAATACGTCAACAATATTAATTTTAAAAAATGTCAACTCTTACTATAAGCGGTTATATATTTTCAGTGCTATATGCAAAATACTTCTTTTTATACTAACATCTGACACTGTATTTGTAAATGAAATAGCTAATCATATGTAAAAAAAAAAAAGTGTCGATTATGTCAACTGCCACTAGAAGCAGTCATATATTAGCATAACATTTTGTTAACGTTTGTTTCTGTATTCAATTGAGTTTTCTCTTACTTGATGCAAATTATATTAATATTATTAGTATAATTAAAAAGTAGTAGATTAGGCTATGCCGGTCCGACAATCAAAACCGTCATTTTTACATGTAAATTCCCATAAGAAAATTTAAGCTTCGATTTGCAAAAGTGGTGCCATTTTAGGGCATGGCACTTTTTGTGTAAACCCATAACAATTGTTTTGTTATGTAATGTGAAAATTAGTATGTATTAAAAAACTTGTTAGATTATTGTTGTCGTTTCAATATAGGAAAAGGAAAAAATGTGTGTCAATTATTATATATATATTTACATTTACTCTTTTTTACAAAATTATTTGTTACCAGAGTTTTCACAAACACAAATTATAAAAAAAATATTATCCTCTTTTTAAAATTACAACAAAATGATGTCTAATTACATCTTTGAAGATTTGTACCAAATAGTAATATCTAGTGCGACATACAGGACAATTGTTTACCATTATAGAACAACAATTTTCATCATTCCATCTTAAAATACATTTTAATTAAAAAATGTGGGAACATGTATTTGGTCTACATGAATCATAATATTCGATTATTTCAAAACAAATAGCACAAAACACTTTTTTCTCTTCACTCTCAGTTTTGTTCAAATTTTTTAAAACAATCCCATTATTTTCTTCTCGAACTAATGGTATATTTTCTTCTTGAACTCCTGGTATAATTTCTTCGAGGCTAATTGTCTGAAGCGGAATGGATCGATTTCTTTCTCCAACTGATTCACTCATTTTATTTTAATATTATTATTAATAGATTTATTCAACAGTCACTCGTACCTTAACATACTAAAATAATCTTGATGCACCTATTTATAAGACTTAAGAATGCAAAATCAAATGTGGGAGAACAAAGAGAAAAAATTAAAAATATGATGCGAATGAGAATAAAAGGGGAGGAAGTTAAGAATGAGGGACATGAGAGAGAGGAAGAGGAGGAGGAGGAGGCGCTCCCCTATTATAACTACTTAAATGTACACACATTATATATAAATAATATGTTTGACTACAAGGAAAGTTCTTATAATGTATATATATATATATATATATATATATATATATTTTTTTTTTTTTTTTTTTTTCATTTTTTTCTTCTTTAACCATATATGAATATTTTGTTAATTATTTTCTTGGGCATAGGTTAACTCATTGAGAAACAAAACTACAATTTAATCGACGTTTCGCTCATTATATTGAGCTTTTTCAAGATATTTTATTTTCTACAATAAAAACATGTATAGTTAGTATTTAAATTGGTTAAAACATTGAGACAGACAATCATATACTACTATCTCTTGATGTTGTTTCTCTATATACAATTATTCCGAATGAACTTTTATCTGACATAATAACACAAAAATGGGACGAATTAAAGGGTCACACAACACATCCATTAAAAGAATTTATAGAAGCTATTAACATTACTCTAAATAATAATTATTTTCAGTATGAGGACAAATATTATCAACAGTTAGATGGTTGCGCTATGGGTTCTTCTATTTCCTCCATTGTCGCACAATTAGTTATGGAATATCTGGAGGAGAGTGTGATAAGTGAACTTGATTTTAACCTTCCTTTTTTTAAAAGATTTGTGGACGATTGTTTAACTGCCGTTTCAAAAAACCATATTAATGACCTATTAAATGCTTTCAATAATTTTCACCCCAAATTAAAATTTACCATGGAAATTGAAGACAAAAACAAAATTAATTTTCTAGACTTAACCCTAATTAGAAACAAGAAAGATCAAAATATAAAAACCAAGTGGTATACAAAAAAAAACATGGTCAGGGCGGTACTTAAACTTTAACTCCAACCATCCAAAGAATTAAAAAAATAGCGTTATTATAGGTCTAACCGATCGTGCCATTTCACTTACTTCCCCAGAATATCGTCCTGAGATTTTAAAGAAAGTTAAGGAGACTTTAATAAATAACCATTATCCGGAAAAAAACATACTACGAGTTTTTAAACAACGAACTCATGTTTTTTATAATAACTTAAAGAAAGCAACAAAAGAAAGAAATGGTAATACTAAATACGTTGCAATGCCCTACACAGACGGTCTATCAGAAAAAATAAATTATATATTGTCCAAACACGACATAACTGTCTGTCATAAAGCACAGAATTTACTAAACGGTCTTTTCACTCCCTTGAAAAGCAAAGTAATTAGAAAAAAGAAATCAAACCTAGTTTACTCAATTCCATGTTTAAATTGCCGAAAAAAGTACATAGGAATGACAACACAATACTTAGATAGTCGATTAAACGGCCACAAATACACAAAAAATGTATCAACTGCACTCCACAAACACGAACATACAGAAAAACATGAATTCGATTTTAAACAAACCAAAATTTTAGAGCAAGAAACTAATTATCGAAAACTCACAATAAAAGAAATGATACAAATTAAAAAAGAGAAAGATGCCGTCAACGATAAAAAAGACATCAATAACTTAAGCCAAATTTATTATAATCTGATATCTAAGTAAATTAATTTAAATAAATAAACTACTCCATACATAAAATCCTGTACATTTCAGTAAGATCATAAACCCAAACTATGTACAGCAATAAAAATCAAAGTAAATATAAAAAAAATTGGAAAAAGTTGTCTCGTTTTTATCTACCAGAATTCCAGACGTGTCGAAATTATTGCAATCGCAAAACATTCGTTATACATGACATGTTTCCAAGGTACGTACTCTGTATAATATTAATGTTGTTTTAAATGTATTTTTGTGTTCATGATCATAGTTTGTTTTAAATGTAATGTTTTTTTGAGTGATGTTTTTTCAATAATGTTTTAACCAATTTAAATACTAACTATACATGTTTTTATTGTAGAAAATAAAATATCTTGAAAAAGCTCAATATAATGATCGAAACTTAGATTAAATTGTAGTTTTGCTTCTCAATGAGTTAACCTATGCACAAGAAAATAATTAACAAAATATTTATATATGGTTAAAGAAAAAAAAAACGAAAAATATAAGTTGCAAGGGTTAAAGATGCAAAGACCAAACACAAACTTTTTCAAAAATATTGGAGAGACATATGGTGAAGACACGGCAAATTACCTCAGAAACATCTCCAGATGGTATCAAAAACTAGCTAAACAAAAAAATCGACGGATTTTTCTACTGAGATGCAAGCATGCAGATGTGATGCCAGCCTTCCTAAATTTTAATACGTCACACATAAGATTTGCAGGTACGTACCTTGAAACCAAGTTCAATGATATAATAAAAAATACAAAACAAAAAATTTTAAATTTGACAGTCACGGAAACAACTAAAAATATAAATCACTTAAATTCTGAAATATATAATCAAATTAGTTACTTAAAAAATCTTATACCTGAAAATCAACTTAATAAATTTCTGAATTTCGAATATTTAAAATATGAAAAAACTTTTAAGTACACTGAAGCACGCAATCAAACAAAATTTACAAATTTAATTTCTCATTTACCACACAACGACAAAAAAATAAATACAACCGAATGGCTAAGTAACATATCTGACACTGAAATTCCACAGGATATTGCTGAAGTTCTTGCTTTGGATGATCATTTTTCACTTCCAATAACAAATGAAAAACATTTACCAACCACTGAATATATCGCCTGTGTAGAAAGCATAATTCAAGATAAACCGAATGAAATCAAAGATTCAATTCGCGCCAATGTTGTAAACGTTGTAACAAACCATAATCTTAAAATAAAACATAAAAAAATAAAATATTCAAACTTTCAAAAAAACATACAGAAAAAAATTAACAAAACCAAGCAATTCGTAAAGGAGAACCCTCAAATTAAAATCCTGAAACCTGATAAATCAAATAAAACTGTGATAATGAACTCTTATGACTATGATACAAAAATTAAAGAATTGCTTAGTGACGTAAATACTTACAAAAAATTAAAAAGTAATTTAACGACCTCTTATCAAACAAAAAATAACATGTTCATAAAAAAATTGTTAAATAAAAAAGTTATTTCTGATAAAGAAGCAAAAAAACCTAATGATACACAACGCAGTAGCACCCAAAATATACGGTCTTCCTAAGTTGCATAAAGCTAACATACCTTTAAGGCCCATTGTATCATGTATCCAATCTCCTTTTTATAAACTGTCAAAATATTTGTCTAATTGTATGTACAAAATAACCGGAAAAAACGATTATTTTGTTAAAGATTCATTTGAATTTAAACAATTTATTGACAAGGTAAACATTCCAGACAATCATATACTAATATCTCTTGATGTTGTTTCTCTATATACAAATATTCCGAATGAACTTTTATCTGACATAATAACACAAAAATGGGACGAATTAAAGGATCACACAACACTTCCATTAAAAGAATTTATAGAAGCTATTAACATTACTCTAAATAATAATTATTTCCAGTATGAGGACAAATATTATCAACAGTTAGATGGTTGCGCTATGGGTTCTCCTATTTCCTCCATTGTCGCACAATTAGTTATGGAATATCTGGAGGAGAGTGTGATAAGTGAACTTGATTTTAACCTTCCTTTTTTTAAAAGATTTGTGGACGATTGTTTAACTGCCGTTTCAAAAAACCATATTATTGACCTATTAAATGCTTTCAATAATTTTAACCCCAAATTAAAATGTACCATGGACATTGAAGACAAAAACAAAATTAATTTTCTAGACTTAACCCTAATTAGAAACAAGAAAGATCAAAATATAAAAACCAAGTGGTATACAAAAAAAACATGGTCAGGGCGGTACTTAAACTTTATCTCCAACCATCCAAAGAATCAAAAAAATAGCGTTATTATAGGTCTAACCGATCGTGCCATCTCACTTCCCCAGAATATTGTCCTGAGATTTTAAAGAAGGTTAAGGAGACTTTAATAAATAACCATTATTCGGAAAAAAACATACTACGAGTTTTTAAACAACAAACTCATGTTTTTTATAATAACTTAAAGAAAGCAACAAAAGAAAGAAATGGTAATACTAAATACGTTGCAATCCCCTACACAGACGGTCTATCAGAAAAAATAAATTATATATTGTCTAAACACGACATAACTGTCTGTCATACAGCACAGAATTTACGAAACGGTCTTTTCACTCCCTTGAAGTTTACTCAATTCCATGTTTAAATTGCCGAAAAAAGTACATAGGAATGACAACACAATACTTAGATAGTCGATTAAACGGCCACAAATACACAAAAAATGCATCAACTGCACTCCACAAACACGAACATACAGAAAAACATGAATTCGATTTTAAACAAACCAAAATTTTAGAGCAAGAAACTAATTATCGAAAACTCACAATAAAAGAAATGATAAAAATTAAAAAAGAGAAAGATGCCGTCAACGATAAAAAAGACATCAATAACTTAAGCCAAATTTATTATAATCTGATATCTAAGTAAATTAATTTAAATAAATAAACTACTCCATACATAAAATCCTGTACATTTCAGTAAGATCATAAACCCAAACTATGTACAGCAATAAAAATCAAAGTAAATATAAAAAAAATTGGAAAAAGTTGTCTCGTTTTTATCTACCAGAATTCCAGACGTGTCGAAATTATTGCAATCGCAAAACATTCGTTATACATGACATGTTTCCAAGGTACGTACTCTGTATAATATTAATGTTGTTTTAAATGTATTTTTGTGTTCATGATCATAGTTTGTTTTAAATGTAATGTTTTTTTGAGTGATGTTTTTTCAATAATGTTTTAACCAATTTAAATACTAACTATACATGTTTTTATTGTAGAAAATAAAATATCTTGAAAAAGCTCAATATAATGATCGAAACTTAGATTAAATTGTAGTTTTGCTTCTCAATGAGTTAACCTATGCACAAGAAAATAATTAACAAAATATTTATATATGGTTAAAGAAAAAAAAAACGCTGCTTGAAGAAAGAAATGGTAATACTAAATACGTTGCAATCCCCTACACAGACGGTCTATCAGAAAAAATAAATTATATATTGTCTAAACACGACATAACTGTCTGTCATAAAGCACAGAATTTACGAAACGGTCTTTTCACTCCCTTGAAGTTTACTCAATTCCATGTTTAAATTGCCGAAAAAAGTACATAGGAATGACAACACAATACTTAGATAGTCGATTAAACGGCCACAAATACACAAAAAATGCATCAACTGCACTCCACAAACACGAACATACAGAAAAACATGAATTCGATTTTAAACAAACCAAAATTTTAGAGCAAGAAACTAATTATCGAAAACTCACAATAAAAGAAGTGATACAAATTAAAAAAGAGAAAGATGCCGTCAACGATAAAAAAGACATCAATAACTTAAGCCAAATTTATTATAATCTGATATCTAAGTAAAATAATTTAAATAAATAAACTGCTCCATACATAAAACCCTGTACATTTCAGTAAGATCATAAACCCAAACTCTGTACAGCAATAAAAATCAAAGTAAATATAAAAAAATAGGAAAAAGTTGTCTCGTTTTTATCTACCAGAATTCCAGACGTGTCGAAATTATTGCAATCGCAAAACATACATGACATGTTTCCAAGGTACGTACTCTGTATAATATTAATGTTGTTTTAAATTTATTTTTGTGTTCATGATCATAGTTTGTTTTAAATGCAATGTTTTTTTGAGTGATGTTTTTTCAATAATGTTTTAACCAATTTAAATACTAACTATACATGTTTTTATTGTAGAAAATAAAATATCTTGGAAAAGCTCAATATAATGAGCGAAACGTCGATTAAATTATAGTTTTGCTTCTCAATGAGTTAACCTATGCCCAAGAAAATAATTAACAAAATATTTATATATGGTTAAAGAAGAAAAAAACGAAAAAAAAAAAAATATATATATATATATATATATATATATATATATATATATATATATATTAGTGGAATTCGCATGCGCAAACAACAATACATTTGTTTCATTCCAATAACTATCATTCAGATCGAAATAAATATATACATTTTTCATTTCCTCTTTCTTTTTTTGTCTAGATAACATACAAACACATATACGTAGATACAAACATTAATTTATTTGCCACACCCAAATCTTATACAAAACCCCTGCTTCGATACTTCAGTAAATTTTGTTTTTATTTGTTGTTAATTTATTTTCTTTTTATTATTTTTTATAACTATTTAATATTTTCCTCCATAAAAGGGTTTTTATTCTAGAAAATGGAATTTCTAATCGATTAATTAGGCCGCCATTTTGTACTGCTATAAAGGCAGACAGACAGACTTTCAGACAGTTATTCTCTGTTTCATACTTGGTTTTGGTACAAAATTTCAACTCGATTGGATAGGTATACTGTTTTTTTTTAAATATTTTATTGGACCGCTGTTTTTTTTCAACATTTTATTAGGCCGCCATTTCATTTCGCCATCTTGGATTCGTTCCGAAATATTTACCAGCTCAACCCTATTTAGCACTTAATTTTTGTGCAAATTTTCACAATAATCCATCAATAGTATTTTACACTGATTTTTTAAAGTATTTTATTAGGCCGCTATTTTACCAGTTCACATTAAATGCTTATATTAAATTTGAAGTAAATTGAATAATTAGTTTTTTAGTAATAATTTTTTTACCATTTAATTAGGCCGCCATTTCTTTCCCCTATACTGCATTTTTGCCAAAATATTACCATGTCATCCCCATATGATCCCTATTTTTTTTTTTTTCAAAATTTGAAGTAAACCAGAGAAGTAGTTTTTCAAATCTGTCGTGAACAGATACAGACCGACGGAATTGTAAAAACATGTTTTTCGGCATCTAGGCACCCTGAAACGTGAAGATCTGAAAAATCTTTGGAGGGTGATTTTTTTACGATTAGAAAAATCAGTCTGAATAAAGGTGAAAAACTCCTTGAATTGATTTCAAAAATAAAAATTAATAAGGTAAGAGATTACTAGGTATATACAACTTTATATAGGTTTTGTGACAAATTATATTAAGATACCTAAGACTTGATACCTAGAAGATTACCTATAAAATCAACTGAAAAATTGTTTTAGAAAAATTCAAATTATAATTAAATAATAAGCATTGCGCTCTTAAATGTCAAAAAATATAACTATGTTTCTCTAGTTTATTTGGGAGAAGTTGATATAAGTAACATATACCGTAACATGAGGCCTAGTCGCTTAGTAGCCTAGTAGCATGCGACTGAATCTTAATGAATATTTTTATCACTAATAATATGAATTATTGCGCAAAATACCTGCAAAAAAGCAATTATTCGGGATCAAGATAATGGACATAATGAAAAAATCCAAATATTACTAGGGTTGCTTAAAAAAAGACATTATTTAAACTCTAACTACTATTTTCTATTTTAGTCAACATTTGTAATTATTTCTAACTTAGGCGCTAGAATACTACAGAGCCAACTATTATACTTAGATGCCTCCTTAAAGGCATATTGTGTATTATCAGTTTATAAAAAATATATTTAATTAAACCAGGATAAAGGGATATATTTATAGCTGTATTAAAATTTTAATAGTACATACGTTGATATGACCCAAGTAGAACATAAGAGATCGGAATGGTTTAGGAAACGACGCCAGAAAAAGGACACTAGCAAATTACTGCCTTTTAACACAACCTTTAAGTGAAAATGGCGTCACAACATTCCGTCAGCGAGACCTTATTTCCTGTTGATTGAAACCATCGAAAGCTATATAGAAATGGGATTCATATCGACTTTTACCTCGAATTTTCAATAAAATTTAGTTGAAAAGTTGTAGTGCATGTGCAACAAAATGGTAAAGTTTGCATTATTTAAACTAAAACCAGAACTTACATTTTCTTTACATTCCTTTTATATTAGCAATTTTTTATAAATTTTATCAACGATTTATTAAAATGAAACATAATTTTTTTCTTTAAGGATTTTTCCCTTTGTTAAGGTATGACGATTCAAGAAACTTTCAAGGAAGGTTAGTAAATATGCTGGTCATTAGATACATTTAGGCGCCGTTGGTCCTTATGAAATTTCTTAGTGTATTTTTGGATATTTAAAATGTAAAATGCTCTTAGCTTGAGGGCACATTTTGACATTATGGCTAGTTTTACAGGCATAAGTTTTTTTTAAAATATAGATTAGGATACATTGCATTGCAAGTTCGTGTACCTAATTTTGAATGTTAACCATATTTCTTTTTGGTTTAATTTCAATAGACCATTTGCAACGCCTTTTTCGGTTAAAATGACTATCAAGTTTAAATAATAACACACTTCTCCTTATTTAAGCGAACAAGTATTTTGATAGTCGACTCAATAAAATAATCACTAAGAGAGTTTTTAGTTTATTAATGAAAAATTAGCCGATAATTGCTGTTTTCAAACGTTTATTTTGGTTATAAATTACATATAATATTGTAGGAACAAATTCTTTTTGTAGAGAAATCGAAAAAACAAAATAAGCACTAGGTCTGTGAGTAATTCTTGATTTGACATTAAAGGAGCTTTAAAATTTGGAAAAAAATTGCAAGAGTGTAGCAAATAGTCTAAAATACTAATGCTTGTTGAATAGAATAAATGTGCACCTTTTTCTTTTGTTCTGGTATCTGTGATCAACTTTTAATAACAAATTATAAGCTTGAAACTGAACTAAATAAAATGGACACAATATATTATTATTAAGTTAAAATCAAATTTAGTAGCAACATTTTACCAGAAAAAAATTAATATACTTAAAATGTTCATGATCTCATTCTTTCGGGAATCAAAACAAACCAAGCCAAGTTAAATAAGAAATCATATAACTATAGGCACATCAATTCCTCTTAACTTCCTGTATAGCATAGAAATACTATAAGGAGGTTTAGCTGAAAGATTTGATTGACTTATCTCCCGCTGTCGAGAAGCAACTTGCGTTTTGCACCAGAAATTCTGACAATGCAATGTCAGCTCAGAAAACACATTTACAAAGTTAAGGTAAGTGGCACATCTAGATCAGTCAGAATTACATTAATTTCAGGGAAGCCGTATTCATATACTGTAGATGCATTTCATTTAAGTGGTAAAAACCTCAATATATAGATTTTGTTACAATATGGCTAGCAAATTTTTATAATTTTATCGAACTCAAAATAATGAATTGCATAAAAATGATACTAAAGTCTTACTTTCATGTAGTCTATTTTGAATTTGAATATACTTTAGTCCCTTATATTCTCCGTATGCCGTGATTTTTCAAAAAGTTACTTCTTTAATTTTACAATAATGTCGTCCTTGTTTGGTTCAAACGGTGGTAGTTAAAGTGTGCTCCAAAAAATATCTTTGGGATTATAAAGGGAATATACCAGATATCTTGCTCCTTTTAATATTTCAATATTACCTAATTTCAAATTGCATAGTAGCAATTAGCATTAAGTCCTTTGATTTTAGGTCTTGATATGTGTGAGAATGTTATATAAACACAGAATTTTAACAAAACAAATCTTTTTGTTTACTGTAAAATATAATATATGCAACAGGCAAATTTGAGTACACTAAGTTTACATCCATATGGCATGAAACAACTTTGTTTACCGAGCAGTGGCTTTTCCAAAGTTTCGACTTTAAGATACTCAGTAACTTCACCTACAGAAAAGTCGACATAGAAAAACATCTCTAGTAGAATACACGATCTAATTTATGTCAAACGATTAGAAGGGCAATTTTCACTAACGGGTTTTGGCTAAAGTAATTTCCAGAAAGAAATGTTGCTACAGGAAAGCATCTAATTACTTTTCCAGTTGAGGTGAAAACACAGTTCAATCAACCTGGGAAATTGAGGGGATGTATTTCTCAAAGATTATTTTATGGCTCGTTAAATGATGTATTTTCGTAGGAAAACATCTTGTTTTATTTTCGATATCGGTGTAATTAGTCCTGTCGTATTAAAATTTTCCTCTCCTGGGATTATCTAAAATGCTTTTATGATTAAACCAGAAGATGTGACATAGGCTGCCGTATATCGATATAACTAAAATTTGCTTTTCTTTTTTAGATATTATTTTTTTTTTGTTTTGATTGCCAATTTATAATAGATGAATCAGAAAAAAAACGAAGGATTCTTTAGAAACAAGCACCTGTGTAGTAATGGAATAAGAAAGACTTTAAAAATGTGACAACAGTTACACAACGGCAACAGTGCGTCTTCGTCGAGGCAGCGCCCACCCTTCCATAAGCAGTTAACAGCAGCATGCGCGGAGAAGAAACAGTCAGTAGTGCGAGAACAACAAGTACGTGCACGCTGCTGCTCCATCAGAATTCTCGCGAGACAAACACGCGTTTAAATATTTTATTCACCTTTAATGTAAAGTTATTTTATTATAGTTATATTTTATCTTATTCGTGTGTTTTTATTTAACGTTAGAATTACCGAACCAGGCTTATACTAATACAGTCCATATATAAAACAATTAATACCGTACATGTTGGTCCATCGGCCAGAAGCAGAAGCGTGAGAAATTACCAGGTGTTGGGAAGCATCGTCGAAGAATCAGTGCAACAGGTGAGTCTGTTCCATAATTCCTTTATTTTGCTTCCTAGTGTATGTAGTTTAGGACTGACTTCATTTGAATTAACGAGTTTTTATTGCTACAAAATTTTTGGCTATTCAAGCAAATTTTATAACACGTTTCGGATACAATTTAGTTATCAAATTATTTTGTTTGAATATTTTCTCAATATGGATCAAGAAAAACTCGTCAAAAAGAGAGGTTCAGTCAAAGCAAAGTTAACAAACTTTCAAAAATATATTGTAAAGTTAGAAGTAAGTTGTCCAAATTACAAAATAGACGATCAAACAGCATTTCTTGAGGTAGAGCAACGCGCAGAACGATTTCAATCGATTTTAGATGAATATGAGGATGTACAAAATCAGATCGAGGCTCTTAGTGATAGTCCTTAAGCACAGTACGCGGATCGCGAAGCATTTAATACTGCCTTTTTCGGCGTTTTAGCAAAGCCGAAACGATTTTTATTGTCAATGTCTCCTAGCGGTAGCAGTAGGGATAGTCAAGTGTCTTCACCAAGAAGCAGTCGTGCTTCTTCGCCAAGAGGCAGTCAAATTAGTCAAAGTTCAAGTAAGGGTTCAGTGTCAGGTCCGAATATTCAAGTAATTAACAGTGGTAGTAAATCTCGACATATAACGGAGAATATGACAAATGGTTAGAGTTTAGGGATACTTACTATTCACTTATTCATAAGAATGCAAGTCTTTCGAAAATTCAGAAATATCATTATTTAAGAGCTTACCTAGGTTCGAGTGTACTTGAAATTATCGCTAGTTTAGAGTTTTCTGATTCTAATTACGAAAATGCATGGCAATTAATTTGTGATCGATTTAATAACAATAGGATTCTCATTCCAAATCACATTAAAAGTCTTTTTAACATTGATAAAGTATACGAGGAGTCATCGAGTGCTTTGAGCAAAATAGTAGACAGTGTTGCCAAACATCTTAGTGCACTTAATACTCTGAATGAACCGACTGATTCATGGGGCACTTTGATTATTTATTCGGTAACAACAAAACTAGATGACGTCACATTAAGAAAGTGGGAACAAGCGCGTTCTGCATATAAAACACCGACTTTAGGCAATCTAAGCACATTTTTGAAAGAAAGAGCAGATCTTCTTGAGTCATTGGAACAAAATAAACCGAATAAACAATATTCCGACAAACGATCTAGAAGATTAAAAACATTTTTTTCTGGCAATGAAACCGAGTCATTGGTAAAGTTAAAGTGTTCTTTTTGTTCGAAAGAGCATTTGATTAAAGATTGCTCGGATTTTTTTAAGGCTAAATGTAACTGACAGTTTAGAGCAAGTCAAGAAAAAATATTTGTGCTTAAATTGTTTAAGATCGGGTCATATTTATATGCAATGCTTTTCAGGACCTTGTAAAACTTGTAAATGTAAACACCATACGTTGTTACATACACAGCGTTATGAGCAAACGAATAATAAGAGTAACAAAGAAAACAAGGAGTTTTCGCAAGAAAGCGTTAGTCTATCATCAAGAAATGTAGCGATTGATCAAGTACTTTTATCGACAGTTTTAATAGACATTTTTGATACGAACAATAAACGCCGTGTAGCGCGTGCATTGCTAGACGCAGGGTCACAGAGTAGTTTTTTGACGGAGAGATAACGTTTAATCTGTTAATATAAAAATAAGTGGTATAAATGAAACTCAATCAGAATGTAAAGGTAAGTGTATCGCACGAGTACAATCGAAAATAAATACATATTCAACAAATATTTCATGTCTGATAGTGCGACAAATTACAGGTAGTTTGCCCAACTTTAAAATAGACAAGCGTAGTCTAAATATTCCACATTACATAAAGTTAGCCTTATAGGAGCTGATCACTTTTGGGATGTTATGTGTGTTGGTCAATTAAAATTAGGTAAATATGGACCTTATCTACAAAAAACTAATTGTGGTTGGATCGTGTGCGGTCGAATCCAAGGTTGTTTAAGTCAGGTAGTGTAATGTAATTTGCTCAAAAATGCAGAAATTGATAAACAACTCACTCGTTTTTGGGAACTTGAAGATTTTCCAATTTTTTTCAAGCATATGTCTGCCGAGGAAAGAGCTTGTGAGGAGCATTTTGTAAAAACTTTTGAACGCGACGCAAACGGACGCTTTGTGGTCACTATACCATTGTCAAAGGATGTGAAACTCTTAGGCAGCTCGTACGAGACAGCACAGAGGCGGTTTTTGGCGCTAGAACGTAAGTTCAGTCGCAATGAAGGGTTCAAGGAGCAGTATGTTAGGTTTGTCGATGAATACAAGGCTTTGGGGCATATGGACAAGGTCAAGGACAACGATGAATCAAAGGTGACATATTACATGCCACATCATGGGGTGCTGAAAGAAAGTAGCTTAACAACGAAGCTTCGCGTCGTTTTTGATGCTTTTAGTCCAAGCAGTTCAGGGTACTCGTTCAATGACCTTTAAATGACTGGCCCTACTATTCAGTCCGACATTTTCACAATTCTTTTGCGTTATCGTAAACACAATTTCGTTATTGCGGCAGATGTCGAGAAAATGTAGCGGATGTGTCAAATAAAGCCAGAGCAGAAATCTTTACAAACAATCCTGTGGCGTGACGATGTCACAAAACTTATCGAAACGTTTGAACTACTTACAGTGACGTACGGAACAAAATCAGCTTCCTTTTTAGCAATCAGGTGTCTTTATCAGTTAGGTTTAGAGTGTGAAACAGTATACCCAGAGGCCTCACGTGTCATAAAGGATGATTTCTATGTCGATGACATGTTGACCGGTGCGGAGACCGTAGAGGGCGCGATTACGTTAGCAAACGACGTATTTTGATATTCTCAAAAGGGCAGGGTTTCATTTACGGAAGTGGGTATCAAACAGTAAGGATATTTTAAAAGGCATCAAAACATCTGATCGAACTGATTTTATCGATTTAGGTATAAAAGAAAACACTAACACTTTGGGTTTAGTTTGGAATGGCAAGAGGGATGTTCTTTTATACAAAATAGGTTCTAGCTTTAACAATCGCATTACAAAACGAACAGTATTATCTGAAATATCTCAAATTTTTGACCCTTTAGGTCATCTAAGTGCAACAATTATTTTGGCTAAAATTATTTTAAGAGATATTTGGTTACAAAAACTAGATTGGGACAGTTCATTACCTCTTTGCAAACCAGATGGTTACAATTTCGTGATGAATTACCTGCACTAAATGAATTAAAAATAGAAAGAAAGACAGGTAACTTGTAAAAACGCAGTTAAAATCGAAATTCACGGGTTTTCCGACGCGTCAACTCGTGCTTATGGTGCATGCGTATACCTTAAATCTGAAGACGCGGACGGTAACGTTTCTGTCAAACTTATTTGTGCCAAATCAAAGGTAGCACCGTTGAAAGTGCAAACAATTCCTCGTTTAGAATTAACTGCGGCACTGTTACTAGCTAGATTAGTAAACAAAGTTAAAAATTCCTTAAATTCGAAAATTGATAAAATTATATATTGGTGTGACTCTACAATCGTATTAGGGTGGGTAAACACCCCACCAAATATTTTACAAGTATTTGTAACGAATCGTATTTCAGCTATACAAGTATTAACTAGCGCCAGTGACTGGAGACACGTGTTAACCGCAGATAATCCAGCCGATTATGTATCCCGGGGTGTAAAACCAAGTAATCTATTGTCTCTTGACAATTATTGGTTCGGTCCAAATTGGCTAAAATACAATGAATATTGTTGGCCAAAAGGTCAGGTTCCAGAGATACGTAAAACAGTCACACACGCTCAAGCCATTTTTTAGATCTGTCCATTAATTTAATGTATCTAGTCTGACGAAACTAAAAAGGACGCTTGCTTATTGTTTCAGATTCAAGAACAACTGTTTAAAATCTAAGGAAACGCGAGTAATAGGTCATTTGAAATATATTGAAACAAAACAAGCTTCATCATGTCTCATCAAAATCTCACAATTTCAAAGTTTTAAAAGCGAAATTTATAGGCTTCGACAAGGTAAATCCATTGACAAAGGTAGCAAGCTTTTAAAACTCAACCCATTTTTGGACAGCGAAGGAATACTGCGAGTTGGAGGTAGGCTTGTAAATTCAGGTTTTGATTTTTCAAAAAGGCATCCAATAGTTTTTTCTTGTAAACACAATTTCACAATGTTATTATTTCTACGAGAGCATCGAATACTACTTCATGCAGGACTAAGTTGTTGTTATCAAAAATTCGAGAAAAGTTTTGGCCTATATCAGGGCGTAATTTAGCACGCAAAATTTATCATGACTGTGTCCGTTGTTTTAGAGCTAATCCAGCTTCAATTAACCCCATCATGGGTAATTTGCCTAGCAAACGTGTTAACCCAGCACCACCATTTTTTATTACCGGTGCTGACTATGCTGGGCCATTTTTGGTTAGAGATAGGCAAGGACGTGGTTTCAAGGTTACCAAAGCTTATATATCTTTATTTGTATGTTTTGTAACAAAGGCAATCCATCTGGAATTGGTGTCCGACCTGACAACTAAGGCCTTTCTTGCAGCATTCAAGCGTTTTGTATCATGTCGCGGAAGGCCGTCTCAAGTATATTCGGATAATGGTAGTAATTTTTTAGGGGCAAGTCAAGCATTAAAACCCATGGGCATATTTTTAAAGGAAAACTGTGAAGCCTTGACTGAAGTTATGAAAATGACGTGGTTCTTTATTCCACCTCACTCTCCACATTTTGGTGGCCTGTGGGAGGCCGGCGTCAAAGCCACTAAATTCCACCTGAAACGTGTTGCGAGTAACGCTCTATTAACTTTTGAACGGTTATATATATACATTATTAGTTCAAGTGGAGGCAGTGTTAAACTCGCGTCCCATGTCTCCCCTCTCTAGTGATCCCTCTGATTATACACCCTTGACACCTGCGCACTTTTTGATTGGGCGTACCACGACGTCAGTCGCTGAGCCAGAATTGACCAAGATTCCAGAAAATCGATTGTCGCATTTTGAGAATGTGCAGAAGCTTCAGCAACATTTTTGGTCCAGATGGTCCCTTGAGTACATCTCTGAATTACAAGAACGTACAAAGTGGCGTAATAATCATGACTGTTTAAAAATTAATGACCTAGTCTTAATCAAGGACGATAATCTCTCACCGTGTAAATGGTTGATAGGGAGAATTGAACTGTTACATCCTGGCAAAGATGGAACCTCCAGAGTGGCTACCGTTCGAACCAAGAAAGGAAGCATCACACGTTCTTTTGCAAAAATATGTCCTTTGCCTAAGGACTAGTTATGGATTTGTGTTGTTTTTAGACATGTTTGTTCTCAGTGATTGTTTTAGTGTTTTTGAAAGTGTGCCCTTTCAAGGCGGGGGGCGATGTTCAGTTTCAAAATAAGAAAGACTTTAAAAATGTGACAACAGTTACACAACGGCAACAGTGCGTCTTCGTCGAGGCAGCGCCCACCCTCCCATAAGCAGTTAACAGCAGCATGCGCGGAGAAGAAACAGTCAGTAGTGCAAGAACAAGTACATGCACGCTGCTGCTCCATCAGAGTTCTCGCGAGACAAACACGCGTTTAAATATTGTATTCACCTTTAATGTAAAGTTATTTTATTATAGTTATATTTTATCTTATTCGTGTGTTTTTATTTAACGTTAGAATTACCGAACCAGGCTTATACTAATACAGTCCATATATAAAACAACTAATACCGTACACATAGAAAAATGATATTTTGATTATCACTTATTACGTAATCGGAAATCTTCCAAGATAAAAACGGTTTCGAAACTTTATAACTTTTAAGTGGTCACGAGATTTAATGAAATTTAACAGACACAACATCAAACCAGTCACTTATTCGTAAAATATAATTAACAATTTAGAAAGAATGCGAAAAACAAAGCGACACCAAAGTTAGTAATGCTTAAACTGTCTTAGGCAAGGAAGGAGTGGCAAGTTATAATAAATATCAGTAATAATAGCAAACGAACAGTGTCTTAACGAGAACGTCTGTGAAATATTAGACATACGCAGTAGTACACCCGCATCTCAAAATTCGAGTTTATACGATTTTCACCTTTTTTTTTCAGCAGTGTATTCGTATTAGGTTAAGATAATAAAAATTTTAATTAAGTTTTATGATTTTGACTTGACTTACGTTGCATACCTCACTAACTTTTAGAAAATGCTGATATTGTATGTTAGTTTTGTTTGAATTTAAGCTCAGTTTAGTGCAATGCCGTGGAATTTAATAAGTACTTCCTTATTTACTTCGTTAAGCGCCCATCTAAAGAGAATATCTCGTTAGGCGATAAACGAGACACTGTATCGCGTCACACTGCAAACATTAATTTAGTTCAGGTTTGTCTGGAGAAATTTAGCGCTTAAGTTATGTTCCTGTTATATGCATTTAGTTTTAGTAGAGGTCAAATAAAGCTTTACGTTATGGAACAGTTTATCTTTTTGCTTACGATAATTTTGTTAGTAAAATGTTTACGGTAGCCGTGCTGTTGTAGAATTTCTAACTAAACAGTTCAATACAACCCTTAAGCATTAAATTTTGAAGTTTAAAATGGAAAATAGTAATGTTTTTTTTGGACTAACCTATTAATTGGAAGGGCTTTTATATATTATGTACCGATATAAAATATTTCTTTTTTCTATATATATTTCTTTCAAAGAGCTATAATACATTTTCATTGGCTTGTGAAACATTGTCTATCTAGCCATATTATCTAAATAATATAACTTAATGTGAAATTTAACGTCCTATTAAATGTAAGAATAGATTTGTAGCGGGTTTTGGACAGAAATAAAAATCTCAAAAAAGAGACGACGTTTCGACTATATATTTAGTCTTCTTCAGGGCTAAAAAGAAACAAAAACATTTGTTGTTTCTTTTTCTTATAAAAATAGACTGGTGTACACTTTTTTTTCAATAATACATAAACTGTATGAACAAGTTAATTAAATAATTAATTACTAGTTAAGACACAATTGGTAATAAAAAAAACTACCAGTACTTACGGAAGACTTTTTTGTATAATATAAATATGTATATACATAATGTTTTGCAGGTTACTAGAGATAATATATTTCTTTCAATTATAAAAAGCGATATAAAGTTATTTTTATCTTAATATTTTAACAAACCAAAAATTTTTTTTTTATTAATAATACATACCTATTTTTAAATATGTCACAACACAATAGTATATACATGTCCATATGAAACCTAAGGAAGACGATGACATTACTTTTGCAACAATAACAAGACAAACCCGACAATAAATATGGACGACCAACAGCAATTAAGAGGCGAAAACTTGGTCTGCCACCGTTATGGGACATTCTTTGTGTTGTATTATGGTTTTTTCCCAAATTGTTGGTATTTTGATTTGGTAGCAGGACAGTTATTCTTTTATCATTGTTTGTTTAAATTCATTTAATAAGTGGTTGTATTGGATACTAAGAGCTTGTATGTCTGTCTTATTTACAGTATTTTTTAGGTTTATATAAATCATTTCTCTGATATTACCTTTAAAGTAGTTTTTTTCCCTTTCCAGTATGTCAAAGTTATCAAAATCGAAATCGTGACCCAACCTAAAATGGTGTTCTGCTAGTGCCGTTTTTTGTGGTTTATTGCGTTGGCGTTCCCTACAATCATAGTTATGTTGATATACCCTATGTTTTAATGTGTTTACTATTGTGTGTTGACATAAATTTAAAAATAAGTATGTATTAATAAAAAAAAAACTTTTCTGGTTTGCTAAAATAATAAGATAAAAATAACTTTATATCGCTTTTTATAATTAAAAGAAATATATTATCTCTTGTAGCTTGCAAAATATTACGTATACGCATATTTTTATTATAAAAAAAAGTACTGGTAGTTGGTGTATCTCTGTATTTTTTTTAAATTACCAATTGTTGTTTTAACTAGTAATTAATTATTTAATTCATTTGTTCATACAGTTCATGTATTATTAAAAAAAGTGTACACCAGGCTATTTTTATCAGAAGAAGGAACAACAAATATTTTTTTTTCTTTTTAGTCCTGAAGAAGTCTAAATGTAGTGTCGAAATGTCGGCTCTTTTTAAAAAAAAGGGATTTTTTTTATTTCTGTCCTAAACCCGCTACACATCTATTTTTAAATAATATAACTTTATTAATATGTTAGAGATAATAGATAAAAGATAAACTAACAATACATTTAAGGTAATTATAATGTTATCATTAATCGTATTAATGATAACATTATAATTAAAATACTAAATGAATTTCTAAACGATTAGCAAATTGATTTTTCCTTAATAACTTAGATACTTTATTTAGGAATTTCTGACCAAATGTATCTGCATTTAGTAATATAATTTATTTTAGTTTTTATGACTTTTTGTATCTTCCTTTTTAATGAATTAATAATCTATATATATAATGATATATTTATCAAAGTTTGCATGTATTATCTGAAATAAGCCGCTATACGATAGAGAAATTACACGTTTGCTGGGAACAGATTTAATCTAGCTGTTTGGTTATCTGCTAGATTATAACTAGTTACTAAACCAACATATTAAATAGAGAAAAGTAAACATGATCCGGAGTTATAACAATTATTAATTTTACATTATCTTAATTGTTTACACAAAATATTTTATAAGATAATTAGTTTGACAAAACTCTGGATGGGTGTGATATTAAGTGGAAAGAGGTCTCTCTACCTTGAGAATTGTTTCAGTCGATACTAGCCAATCTTTATTAGAAAGAGTAGTCTTCGAGGTTGATAATTTTAAGAGAAGCTCGAAATGTAGACAATTAAACGTAGCTAAAGGAAAGTCAAAATGTTCGTTGTATAAACTATCAAAGATATAGCGGTAGGTAAAACAAGTCTGTTAAAATTTTAAATTTGAGTTTTTTCTACAGAATATAGAACTCGTTGGATTCTAGTAAGAAGTATCCTACGTGATATATTATCACAAATGTAGGCATATACGCGACCATGTATTGTCATTCATCATTGTTCCCAGAATAATATCCACTCATCATTGCAACTTGTTCCATTCAATCAAATACATATTTATAACATTCGTAATATTACAAACGTCAGAACTGCTGCTGTAAGAACATTGGCTGGCTAAACATGTTTGCTCACAGAAGGTTTGCAACACTACAATGATCTTTGTATGTAGTTAAAGCCCCTGTGACCACATTGTTTTAAATCTGCACTTAAGAGACATTTATTTGCTAATAAATAACTGTGATATGTTGTACCTGTGAATCGTGTCAATTTTTTTTATATAGAAAGTAAATATATTGTATTTGGTTTGTAAAGATTGTAATATTTAAAATCCTTAAAGAACTTCCTCAATAATAATTATTATTTGACCTGCATAGCCAAGTGATATTGGTCTATTAACTTTAATCTAAATGTGTGTACTATGTATTGTTATATAATTGTTAATACATCATTTGCAGAGTAATTTAATAATTTATTTTCTGTACTTACTCATAAGAAATTAACAAAATCTAATTATGTTTTTATGGTAATTATAATAAACTTGGCTTCTTCATAAATCAACAAAAATAATATGAAGTTTTTAATTAAGTAGATCAAAAATATATCCACCAAAATTTAATTTTACTGTTTTAAATCTTAAAATAGTTTGTAAATTCTATTTAACTGTATTACCGTAAAACTGTTTATATGAAATCTAATTTTATATCCTGACACAACAAATTATAAATTCATTTAACTCACTTTATTTCTGGACAGCTTTGGTTGAAAATGGAAATTGTTTTGTCATTTGCAAACAAACATACTAATTAATATTTTAATTATTGCGTACACATGTCATTGATTCACATAGTCTCAATTTACAAAAAGGAAAAGCACAGTTTTTGCCTGAAAACTACTATTTAGTAACAATTTCATGCACCTCGAAAAAATATTTTAAGAAATATTTAAATGTATTTTAAGTCGCATACAAATTAATTTGGTGTCAGTGGTTTCTTGACATCAGCAAATTCTCGATCGTGTTCGATCACAATGCACTTTTTAACAAACTTAATAATTATCATTAGGGGCTCGCACATTATATTTACATATATATATATATATATATATATATATATATATATATATATATATATATATATATATATATATATATATATATATATATATATATATATATATATATATATATATATATAGTGGATGTACACCCGGAATGAATACATAATGGGTAGAGACGTGGCGTCTAGTCGTAACCTTTTGCTCGCTATTCGATTATTTAAAATACAAATTTAATTTATAAAAATAAGGTCTTCCATAAGCAAGAAATATTATTTTACAAATAAATATTTTCTATTTTTTCATTCATGTTCTTTCAAGTGATTAGGTGAAGTGAAGCGTCAGCAGCAGTCACATGTTTAGAATTAGGGGCAGTGCTAGAGTAAGAAATAAGGGTAGAGATCACAATTCATTCGTAAATCACGTTTGGTACATAGAGCATCATGGTTGCCCTACTTTTCACATTCTATCCACCAATCTTTACATTAAAAAAAGAGGACAGATGATTGCCAGTGGCGGCGCGACTTTTTACTTCCCGCATAAGCAAATATCGTTAATTGCGAATAAAATCATCATTCCAGGTTTTTACAGACCTTCACGTTTTAGTGCCACACTTAACTTTTGGGCACAATTTAAAGTAAATTGGATAAGTAGTATTTAAACCGATTTTTTTAAGATCGCCCTTTTAGTTCGTACCCTGTATCATATATAACTTTTGGGTAAAATTTGAAGTCAATTAAATAAAAATATTTTTTACGTTGATTAGTTTAAGTATTTTATTAGGCATTTAGGATTCATACTGAAATCTACCAGTTCAAAAAAACTGTATAATCAGTTTTTTTTGTAATAATTTTTTTAATATTCCACTATAGTACGTATAGATATCTTTTTATTCGAATAGGAAGGACAATTAGCCGAACTCATGCGTTATGCATTTATTATTTTTGATTATTCTGTAATCATTTTTTATCTCTCATAGGAAAAGGTATTGTGGTCTAAACTGCCTGAAATTTATTTGAAAGCGCTTATAACTTAATACACATCTAAGTTATTGTATATATCAAGTTTCCTTAATATACATCTAAATTATTGTATATATCAAGTTTCAGCCCCCATCATTAAACAAAATTGACTGATTGCGATTGTAGTATTCAAAAGTCGTACTAAATGCTTTAACAACCTAAATGTACTACAGATACTTGCACCATATTTCGTCTGCTTTGTCATCACTCTCATTTAAGTCCAGAAAGGCAAGGATGGCTTCTTCACTAAGAAGAAGAGGCTGGAAGCAGTTTGGTAACCTGTTATCCATAATACTAAACTAAATTTCATTCTGAAAGTAAATACAGATAAACGTGTCAATAGATAAATATGCCAATATTCTGCAAGCTGAACTACCCGAACAAAACGAACGATATTATGGTAATCTACAAAAGATTAGTTACATGGACCAGATTCGAAGCCTTTCGCATCATGGCCGGGAAACACTGTGAAATCAAATTAATACAGGAACCATATTTTTGTAGAGAACAGATTAGGTGACTCCAAGTGGCTGGTTTTACCATATTTGCCGGCGAGCAAGGAGGAAACAGGCCCAGAACATATATAACGGTGTCCAAAGAACCACACTTATGCAGGTAGGTTCCAAAGACGTCGCGGCAGCAATTTTGGAATACAAGGTGAGTGAAACTAAATTTAGTTTAGTCATAGCTAGTATTTATTTTCCGTATGACATTGCGCGTCTTCCACCGACGGAAGAATTAGTTAACATTGTTAGGCAAATTAGGCCGGCGGGTTTCCACGCAGTTATCGGTTGCGATGAGGATGCTCACAATACCATCTGGGGTGCACAAGTACAACAAGGCGGATAGACGTTTAAGGTTACACAATTCATTTGATGTGATGATTACAACTAGGGATCATTAGGCAGCAGGAACCATGGTACCACCCGGAATCGCCCAGGTCTGGTAGACCGACGGCTCTAAGCGGACGAATACAGGGCTTACCGGGACTGGAGTGTACAGGATCGACAGGGATTTGCTACAGGTTTCCAGGAGGTGGCTCTTTAGGTGACCACCAAGCAAGATGTCATAGAAGGACCGAAGGAGGAAGCCTACATCTGGTCCGAGAGTCAAGCAGCTTTTAAGGCAATTCACAAACCTAAGATAAGCTCTAAGCATATTCATATATATATATATATATATATATATATATATATATATATATATATATATATAAGCTCTAAGCGTATTCATATATATATATTATATATTTCAATTATTTATTTATATTAATAAGAATGTAAAAATAATAAATATACGATCCTGTTTTTGTTTTAAAAAAAAATATGAAAAAAAACCTCTGAATTTAAAGATAAATTTTACAACCTACATAGAACTCGAAATCCGTTCGAAATTCTTTTTTAAAGATAAAATAACTATTGGTATATGTCATTTGCATTAGCTGAAACAATATATTCTTTCAATATCAAATTTAGTCCAGAAGTACGCTTCAGGGCAATAACAGATACATTTTATCCCCGTGTTATTCGAGAAGGGTTTTCATTTAATTTATTTTTAAAAATTTGCAATAATAAAAATGCTTACTACTCCTAAAATCATGTAATGTATTCTGAAACCGTAGATGAATACATTTATTTCTTTACTGTAGCTAGCGTATTTTAATAAAGTTTATTTACAACCATTTTATTCAGTCGTCCTATTGACTACGAGACAACTAATTGACAACAACATTGTTTGATTTTAAAAGCACTCTTTGAGATCGGGATTTATTAAAGTAGTTAAATATTACTTAAAGCAGAAATATGTATACACTAACTGTCAATAAATTTAAAAAAGCGCCGTTTTATTAATAAATTTAAGACTTTAAAGAAGCCGAAAATACATTTTGTTCATATATCACATTTCAACTAAAAAAAGATGAAAAGTAAGTAAATAATTTAAATAAAAAGATAAGAGTTCAAAGTTTCTTCTTCTTTATAGAAGCCAAAAAGATGGCCAAGTTATACCGTAAGAGATTGGTTGGCAAGTGCATCATTACCGCAAATAAACAGACATTAAGATTATTAGTAGACTAATAGTGGTATGACCAAAAAAAAAAGCTCTTGGTAAGTTTTATTTGGTAAAGATGACATGTCCAATGAAAAATCAGATACAGAAAAGTGTCTTTAATTTTAGGATGGGTGTCTTTTTCCTAAGTTCTGGCTAAATCCCTAAATAAGCATCCGACATATTTCTTGAAGTTTTTTTCCAAAACTGATAAATTAAGTTTTTAGGTCGACAAAAAGATCTGAATGACCGATGTAATATATGCTCGCTCATCCGATATTTCTTCCCAGTTTTATTTACTCGTGTATTTATAGATTTACCTTTTAAGTAGACAAACATTACTTCTGCTCCAATAGAAAGCTTCGGGGCTAACAAAATATGTATATAAAAGTACGTAATGAGAAACTTAAGCTGCGTGAATTGATACCATCCGGTAATTTATTTAAGTTGTATAATACCACTCATTTGGAGAATGGGGAAAGCGCACCCACCTTCACTTTTATTGAACCATGCGTAAACATTTTAAAATAATTTTTGTATTTTTCCAAATCACATTTTAAGACATTTGACTTAAGTGATTGAAAATCCATAAATTCTTGTATAACCACAAATAGAGCCTTAAAGATGAACAAGCTATAAATTTGTTTTAAAATTATGTGAAAATTGGAAATACTTTTTTGGAAAGTGGATTATGGTACAATGAAATACACAACCTACAAGTAGTTTTTGGGTTATCGTTCTTTAGGAGGGCTGCAAAAGGAACACTGCTCTTTTAACTAACCAAGCTTTCGGAAATCTTTATTTTCTTCTTCAGGGCTAAAAATGGAACGTTTATGTTAAACAAATAAATATATCAATACGAAATATTTAACTGCTTGGTGCAATTAATAAAAGAGAACTTTTCTCAAAAAACGTTTTAAAAAAGTATAAATACTAAAAAATGTTTTAAATATAAACAAAAAAAATAAAATATGACATTGTCAGTTTTTTCAGTTATCAAGTAAGAAATGAAAGGTAAATTTATTTTGTTAATATATGTTATGTTCCAAAGTTAAATTTTATAGATAGAAAACATTAAGTACACACGAAACAAACAGATATATATAAATCTACGTTTTACGTATAAAAAAACATAAAATTAAAATAATTCATTTAAATTTAAATCAGATTTAAACTGATTGCACCTAGCAGTAAGTTAAACTGGAAAAAAATACGTATTGCAGGACCTGGCATATATAACATCCTTTATTCAAATTTTAATGTTTCAATTTCGGAAAAAACTCCAAGCAATATGCCGGATGCTTATTTAACAATTTATCCAGAACCCATGGAAAAGGTACCCATTTTAATAAAACATTGCAAGACACTTCTCTGTATCCTCGTTTTTTATTGGACATGTATCTTTAGCAAATAGAACTTACCAAGGATTCTTTCTGAGCATAGAACTATTAATCTACTAACAATCTTTACGTTGATTTATTTGCAGTAATGATGCACTTCCTATGCTATCTCTCGCGGTATATTTGACCATTTTTTTGGCTACTAAAAAGCCTTGTGAATGCGATAGTAATTAAAATATTGACTTGGACTTGCAAAAACTGTCAATTTTTATTTTATTTATTTTTTTATTTTCTAACATTTTCTTAAATCTGATAAATTCTCAACATATTTTTTTTTGACTATATAAAGATTTCTGAATATGCAATTAAAAATAAATATATTTTATTGATTTATTTAATTTTCAACTTTTTCTTAGCTGAAATGTGATATATTAACAAAACAGTTTTTTGGCTTCTATATAGCCTCCTGAACATGGTAATAAAATTTTTCTGTGGAAACCTACAATTTTTATTAAATTTATTTATTTGTTATCTTACCTTAAATTGATATATTCACATAATTTTTATTGACTTCTATGAAGCCTTCTGAATGTGAAACTTAAAAAAAATTCCTGCGGAAATTCTTATTTTTAGACGAAACGCCTGACTCCGTAGTAAATATTCCAACATTATTTGAATAATATAAAACTATTTGATTTAATATTCCCTTTAATATTAAAAATTTTATTCAAAACGTGCAAAGTAAAATAATAAAAAAACGCAGTGTTTCTGACCAGCCGATGCAGGTGTTAGTTTTGTACCGGTCGCTAGATGGATCCGCAATAAAACATACAGACTGGTACTATACAACAAAAAAAGTAATGCTGCATGCGCCATCTTATATATGTTTTTTATTTGCGTATGGATACGATTTTTATTATTAAGTAAAATGTAAAGTTTTGTAATAATTGTAATTATAGCGCGAAATAAATATAATAATTATTGAAAAAAAAGTAATTGACTAACACAAAAATGTAAAGTCACTAAATAGTTCATAAACAATCATCGCGTCTGTTTGTGGTGTATTTTTTGTTATTAAAGCAAGTTTTTAATATAATATTGTATTATATAGGTAAATCAAATAATTTAGGATTTTTATTCAATGCTATTGAGTGAATGTATTAACGAGTAAGTTTTAGGAAAAATGGATAAATCGGAAATGAAACGTCTCCGAAAAAAATCTCCTTACAGAGTCGTGATCAGCGATAAAAAGTTTCTGCAGGAACTTTTTAACTTTTACATTCAATATATATATATATATATATATATATATATATATATATATATATATATATATATATATATATATATATATATATATATATATATATATATATATATATATATATATATATATATATATATATATATATATATATATATATATATATATATATATATATATATATATATATATATATATATATATATATATATATATATATATATATATATATATATATATATATATATATATATATATATATATATATATATATATATATATATATATATATATATATATATATATATATATATATATATATATATATATTGGGTTTATGTATTTTATTTGCTTTTACGACATTACGCCTATAGCCTTCCGGGTTGGGTCTAATAGACCAAGCTATTCGTTTTTTAGCCGCCATTTTTAACAGCGCTTGAATTTCGACTCGATCCTCTGTGTACCTTTCGGTCGGCGCCACCTACATCTGTTGCTACTGGCAACAATTCAGTTCAGTTCGCTTTGGACCTGCAGCAGCAGTATATGTCCTAATAGACCCAACCCATGTACTGGTGTTAGTTTTTGCAGTGTTGTGGATTTTTGTTATTTTGCTGTATTTTTATGAACTTTTGTTATAAGTTGTGACTAAAACGTTGTTTTCTTAAAATAATGTATTCTTATGAAGCAGAGGTCGCTAGACTCCAAAAATTGTATGTAGAAGTGCCTACAGATGAAGATCCCGATAGTGACGATGACTCCGTTGCTGATCCCGACTTTGAAGAAGTTTTGGTGCATGAAACAGATTCAGAGCAGGAAGGAGAAGATAATTTTGTGTAACCAGAACAAGAAGAAATTGGAAATGAAGAGACGGGGGACAGTAACTCTACTAAATATTATTATGGGAAGGACAAAACTAGATGCCGCAAGGATCCTAATGCCCAAAATGTACGTACAAGGAAGTATAATTTAGTGTCTCATTTACCTGGTGAGGTCGGTAATGCAAAACATGTAACCGAGGTACTCGAATGCTGGAATTTATTTTTCGATGAGTATATTATAGGCATGATTGTATGGAATACCAATGTATACATTCAAATCATTGCCGAAAAATTTAAAGATAAATATGATGTTAAACCAACGGATAGCACAGAAATCAAGGCACTTATAGGTCTGTTATACTTAGCTGGGGTATTGCATGGAGGGCGTCTAAATATTTTGGAACTTTGGTCTACCACAGATGGGATGGTAGTAGAAATATTCCCTGCTACAATGGCTTTGTGCAGATTTCGATTTTTGCTAAGGTGCCTGCGGTTTGACAACGTTGCAACTAGAGACGAAAGAAAAAAAGGAGATAAAATCGCAGCAGTACGAGAACTACTGAACAAAATCAATGCAAATTTCCAGAAACCCTATACTCTTGAAGAATTTGTAACCATTGACGAAATGTTGCTAGCTTTTCGCGGGCGCTGCGGGTTCAGGGTTTATATACCAAATAAACCAAATAAATATGGGCTTAAAGTGTTTTCGTTGGTAGACTCCAGAACGTTTTATACAAGCAATGTGGAATTATATTGTGGAAAGCAGCCAACTGGACCATATGATGTTAGCAACGCAACCGCAGATGTTGTTTACAGATTGTGTAAACCTATTTTAAATACTGGAAGAAATGTAACTATGGATCGATGGTTTACAAGCTACGAGATGGTAAAAACAATGTGTGATCTCCATAAAACTACAGTCGTTGCTACAATTCGTTCTAATAAAAGAGAACTTCCCCCAGCCCTGGTCAGCTCAAAAGGGCGGGAACAGTATTCCTCCTTATTTGCTTTCATCCAAGATATGCCGCTTGTGTCTTACGTCCCTCGAAAAGGTAAATGTGTTCTAGTAGTTTCGTCTATGCACAATGACAATAAAATTGATGAAAGCACCGGCGAGCAGAAAAAACCCGAAATTATCACCTTTTATAATTTGACGAAAGGTGGTGTTGATAGCGTGGATCATCTTGCAAGTTCATACGATGTTGCAACAAATACAAAGCGCTGGACCATGGTGGTTTTTTTTGGTCTACTTAATGTGGCGGCTATAAACGCGTTTGTTATTTATACGTCTAATGAAAACACAGAAGAAATGAATCGAAGAATGTTTTTAAGAAGTTTAGGGACTCAACTGGTTATGGACAATATGAAAAGGCGCGCTATTGATCAGCACATACCACGAGCAATTCGGCAAATTTCTATTCGCCTGTCTGGAATTGAGGAGAAAAAACCAGTAACCCCAGTGAACAAGAGAGGTCGCTGTAAATATTGCAAGGACCGCAAAACAAAATATTATTGCAAATGTTGCAACAATTGGTTGTGTTTAGAGCATATTGAAATGTTTTGTCAAGAATGCAGTGAAAAAAATTAGTTGTTTTTTTTTAATTAATGTTTATACAATAAGATTTCCCTTTCTTTAATAATTTTTGTATGAAATAAACTTACTAGAACATTTGTTCAAATGATTTTGTGGTTTAAATTCAAAGAAAGATGTATTTGTAATATTTAGGAATAACATGTTTGTAGATGACGAAGAAATAACCATTTAGTTATTATAAAAAAAAAAATAGTTATAGATATTTTTATACATACATACTGTTTTTTATTTTTGTTAAAAATAGGAAATTAGTTCAAATAGTAATATAAAAACAAAATAAAGTTGTAAAAACTATTTGAAATAATAATATTTTTATTGGGTCTAATGGACCCCACCCGTCTACTAGTGAATCATTTTTCCACCCTTTTACCGGAAGGATAGTTCATCCTAATTTGTATCGCACGCCAATGCGTTAAAGTTAAAACACAGTCAATGTTTTTAAAAAGACAATACTGTGGTGCGGTGTGAGAGAGACAGTGAGAAGGGTGAGAGGCAGGAGGCTGAGAGGAAGCTCTTAGCTCAGTAGTAAGTTAGCGGAGCGTAAGGCTACGAGCTCGAACCACCGTTGAGGTTAGGTTGTTCAGTTGTACACGCCGTCCCGCAATTCTGGTTAGAGTTAGGGAGTTAGTAATAAAGTTGTTTGTTGAAAAAAAAAAAAAAAGAAAACTCGGATCAATATGGTCCTTCGAAGCAAGAAGATAACCTCCTCAACAAGGTTATAGTCCCATCGAACCGGGCCAGTGAAAATCGAAGAAATGTTCACGAAACACGAATGTGTAAAATTCACGATACACGAAATTAAAGTCCACGAAGCACGTGTTGAAAGTTAAAGCCACGAAACACGTATTGAAAGTCTAAAGTAAAAAGTCACGTACAAGTTGAAAGCACGAATTACAAAGCACGTAAAGCAAGGAAAATTTGGAGAAATCGAATGGTATTAAGTTCAAGTTGAAAGCTGGTTGTCACGGAAGTATCAAGTGAGTTCGTTCCAATTATTTATTTATTTTGCATTTTAATAACAATTCTCGATTTGATATATTTGATATAATTAATAATTAATACGCAGGCCGGTAGCTTATTTAACGATAGTTTCATAATAAAGTAGTATATAGTATTGTATTTGGTTGATTTGCTTTGCATAATTTATTAGATAACGTAGCAAAATGACTTCAAAACAGTCCGGAAAAAAGAGTGATATCCAACAAGAAACTTTTTCATACTCGTCAAGTGATTGTCGATAGATTAAAACGTTTCCAGCAATTTTTAGATGTTGAAACTAATAAACAAAATACAATTCAAATAGAAATCCGTTTAAAAAGTGTTCAAGAAGACTTTTTTGAATTCGATAGAGCACAAACTAGATTAGAATATTTAAAAAATGACGAAATTTCTCAACGTTTAGATAACGAAAATTTGTTTTATAGCATAATAGGCCTAGCCAAAACTTGTCTTGAAACGAACCAGAGAACAAGACATACACTGTTGGCTTCTGCAACTAACAATCCTACAAACATTTCGCTTAGCGCAAGGCCTGTTGCCAAACTCCCCGATATTGGTTTTCCAAGTTTTTACGGTTCTTATGATACATGGTTAAGTTTTAAGGATATTTTTGAATCGGTTGTAGATAAACGAAGTGATTTGACAGATGTTGATAAGTTTCTTTATTTAAAAATTTGTTGCAAAAATGACGCGCTTAATTAATCGATTCTTTACAAGTTACTGCAGGTAATTATGAAATAGCTCTCAATTTATTGACAAAAAGATGTGAAAATAAACGCGCGTTTGTTAACCATCACGTTACCAGTATACTTTTCAAATTACCCGAAATAACAAAGGAGTCATCCATAGCCTTGAGAAAATTATTAGATATGCTTTATCAACACTTAAGTGCTTTAAAAAAGATACAATTACCCACGGAACATTGGAATGCTTTGTTAAATCCTACAATTTTGAGAAAACTGGACGAGAGAACCAAACGCGAACGGGAAAATAAACAAACTGGTAGCAGTTTACTAACATTAGATCATCTTATCGAGTTTTCAACAAAAATGTGTTTTACCCTTGAGGCAATACAATGCGATTATTCTAATAAGTCATCAAATTCACGAAATATTCGCGATTCTAATAATTATTCTAATTTACGAAAACCTTTAAACAGTAATCCAAATTTTAAGAATAATAGCGGATCTCAAATGCAAGATTGTTATAATGTAGTAGCAGAAAATATGTGTCCCGTATGTCAAGAGAAGCATTTTATTTATCATTGTTCTAAATTTTCTTGCTTATCTTTAAATGAAAAATACAATGAAATTCGTAAAAACAAATTATGTGGAAACTGCTTAAGACCTGGTCATTATAAATCAGAATGTAATTCTCGTGGTTGTAAAAGGTGTTCTTTAAAACAAGGTAAGTAGAAATCCAGTTCACAACGGCAACAGTGTTACGGCCAAGGAGAGCGCGACGATGATGGCGATTGCGTCGGCATCGGGGACGAAGGAAAATGACGCAGGGGACTTGGGAGAATGCCGGCCTACGATGGAACAAGTCGGCCAGAGTAATTCGATGTCTTGAAAATGACGAACATTATTGCAATATGAATTTGTCTGCTAATTTATCGAATGTGTTTGAATCGTATTGTTTAAAATCAAGTAATAGTCAAGTTCTTTTATCAACGGCTATTGTTTTAATACAAGATAAATTTGGAAATTGGCATAAATGCACAGCATTACTCGTTTTTGGAAGCCAATCCAACTTAATTTGCCAAGATTTATGCGATAAATTAAAGCTTAAATGTGAAGATATTTCTATCCCATTAGCTAGTGTTAATCAAAATATAACAAAAATTACTAAGAGGACAAATACTAAAATAAAATCTAGACACGACTCGTTTGAGGTTAATTTATCATTTTTAGTTTTACCTGTAATCACGGAAAAATTACCTTTAATTGCCTTTGACACAACTCAGTTCGATTACCCAAAAGATTTAACACTCGCGGACGAAAGGTTTAATATTCCAAAGAAAATAGATTTACTTTTGGGAGCTAATATATTTTATGACCTTCTAAGTACTGGTCGGATAAAGTTAGGTTTACATATCCCCGGGTTACAAGAAACTCGCTTAGGATGGATTTTCACAGGAAATGTTCCAATAAAACAGGATAAAATTCAAAAGAAAGTTTGCAATTTTATTTCAAACGATGAATTAAACGAAAAGTTGACAAAATTCTGGCAAATGGAAGAAATACCGAATAATAAATTTCTATCTCGCGAATCATAATATTGTGAACTCCTTTTTCAAAAAACAACTACAAATCAGGATGGTAGATTCCTAGTACAATTACCAGAGTTAAAAGATTAGAATCTCGTTTTAATTTTAAGAAAGTTTAAGTAGCGATTACAAAGAATTCATGCGCGAATATAAATTATTAAATCATATGACCCTAAAATGTAACTTAGAATCTGACAATTCAATTGAAAATCAATCTTTCCTTCTTCCTCACACGGCAGTTCTCAAAGACTCGGTTACTACTAAATGCAGAGTAGTATTCGATGCCTCTGCAAAGACTAGTACAGGGGTGTCTTTGAATGATTTATTATTAGCTGGTCCAACAGTTCAGGACGATCTTTTATCCATTTTATTAAGATTGCGTTTACGTAAGTTTGTTTTGAGCGCGGATATAAAAATGATGTTTCTACAAGTAAATTCAAAAGATAGCGCATTTCAACAGGTGTTATGGAGAGATACCGTAAATGATCCAGTTAAAGTATATGAACTAAACACTGTAACGTACGGCACTTCATGTGCCCCATTTCTTTCAACGCGTTGTCTAAAACAGCTTGCAATAGAAAATAAAAACGTTTACCCGTAAACATCATAAATTATCGAAAGTTCATTTTATATGGACGACTTATTACTTGTGTAAATTCAAAAGAAGAAGCTCTTCAGATTTATCATGAAATAACATATATTCTGTCACAAGCAAAGTTTGAGTTAAGAAAATGGTCCTCAAACGATAAGTTCATACCAAACTATATTTTAAAGTCTATCCAAGATAACGATGATAAACTTGTATTATTTTACAACAATAAAGAATTTAAAACTCTAGGCATTTCTTGGGATGCCAACTTAGACATTTTAAAATATTCAGTAAATACGCACGTAAATTTAGAAATTATTACAAAAAGAACGATTTTGTCTACGGTTTCGCAGATCTTTGATCCCTTCGGATTAATTGGACCTTGTTTAGTCAAACCTAAAATCGTATTACAGGCTCTTTGGAATTTAAAATTAGGTTGGGATGAAGAGATTCCTAACGAACTTAAATACAATTGGTCTAAATTTGTGAAAGAGTTACCATTACTAAATGAAATCAAAATAAATAGGCAAGTACTAGAAAATTCTGAGGAAACAATTACATTATATGGGTTCAGTGACGCATCAGAAAAGGCGTATGGCGCATGTGTTTATTTAAGCTCAGTAGAAAAAAATGGAAATCGCGTAACTAATTTATTAATAGCAAAATCTAAAGTTTGTCCAATCAAAAAACCGACATTGCCAAGACTCGAACTGCTAGCTGCTCATTTGCTCGGGAAATTAGTAAAATTTGTTAAACAAGCTCTTGATATTAATATTTCGAAAACATTTTTATTTATTGATTCTAGCATTGTTTTAGCTTGGTTAAAATTAGATCCAGTCCAGTTAAAAACATTTGTAGCAAATCGAGTAATCAAAATAAGCGAAAACACTGATTTAAGTAGCTGGAACTTTGTAAAGAGCGAAAACAACCCTGCCGATCTTATTACTCGTGGAATAGACGCTAAGGATTTAATTAATTGTGACATGTGGCGGCATGGTCCACAATTTTTAGAGACACATTTTTCATAAATAATAATAACGTTTTTGAATCAGAACAAAACTTACTCGAAGTTAAAAAATCAAATATAGTATTAACTTTAAATCAAATTTCCGATTTTTCTATCTTTAATAAATATTCTAGTTTTTATAAATTGCAACGCATAGTAGGATATATATGTAGGTTTAAAAACCGTGCTTTGAAGAAATTTCCGATTAAGACAAACAAATTAACAGTTGAAGAGTTATCCGAGTCATTAAACGTACTTTTACGATTAGTTTAAATTGAATCGTTTGCTAAGGACATTTTAAATTTAAAAAATTCCAAAAATTTTGACAAAACTAGTAAACTAGCAAACCTTAATCCATTTTTAGATAATCAAAACATCCTAAGACTCAGAGGTAGATTATCTTATTGAAAACTTGAATTCGATCGGCGACATCCTATTATATTACCCTACAAACATACATTTACTGACGTGTTAATTTCTTACGAACATTTAAAAAAACCTTCACGCTGGAACTCAAAACTTATTATCTATTATACGACTAAAGTATTGACCTATAAATGGTAAAAACGCGACTAAACGAGTGCTTAGAAATTGTGTTTATTGTTTTAGAGTTAAACCGAAGCCGTGTGAATACTTAATGGGTCAACTTCCGCAGCAAAGAAGTCGGGTTTTTTCAAAATGCGGTGTCGATTACGCTGGACCCATATTTGTGTAAGAAGGCACACTGCGCAAAAGCAAAATGGTAAAGACTTATATTTGCGTTTTTGTATGTTTTGTTGTCCGTGCTGCGCACATAGAATTAGTTAACGACTTAACTACTGACAGTTTCTTGAATGCAATGAAACGTTTTATTTCTAGGAGAGGTAAGCCAAGTGATGTTTACTCCGATAATAATTTAAACTTTGTAGGTGCTAACAATCATTTTATCGAGTTGTATAATATTTTGAACGACAAAAAACATAATGAACAGGTATCGTGATTTCTTGCGAAAGATCAAATAAAGTGGCATTTCATACCGGCCAAATCCCCACACATAGAAGGCTTGTGGGAAGCTACCGTTAAATCGGCTAAGTTTCATCTTAGAAGAGTTTTAGGCAATACTATTTTAAATTATGAAGAAATGAATACCTTACTTACACAAATCGAGGCTTGTCTTAATTCGCGACCCCTCACCCCCCTTTCAAACGATATCGATGATTTAAGTCCGTTAACACCCTCGCATTTTTTAATTGGCGATTCACTTGCAAGCTAGCCATTAGACAATGTATTAGAGCATAATACTCATCGGTTATTCAGATATTTGCTTATACAACAAATGCTTCAAAGTTTTTGGTCCCGTTGGTCCACCTTTGTAAGTTTCAAATCAGACCAAAATGGTTATCTGAAGTAGCCAACAACATTAAGGTTGGTTCCCTGGTCACCTCTCAAATGGCCGACAGCGAGAGTGACAGCACTGCACCCTGGAGCAGATAACATTGTTAGAGTAGTTTCAGTTAAGTTATCCAGTGGAAATATAGTTAAAAGATCTGTGGTAAAATGTTGTGTGCTGCCGATAGATGAAGGCTAAAATAGTAAAAATTGTGTCTCTGTTTCACTATGAACAAAATAATATTTATATTATTCATTACTATCTTGTTTAATTGTATATGTTAACCATTGTTTGTTAATATCACCGTTTGTATATTACCTACTGGTAATAACTTTAACATTTGTTATTTGATAGTTCTATTTAGAGAAGTATGAATATGTGACCATTTGCTTCTTATATGTCATGTTCATTTTAATTTAGACTTATATATGTTTTACGGCTGTAAGATAGATTTGTTTTGTAAACTCGTTGACATTGTATAAAATAAGTAGCTATGTTTGAAAAGTAAACTTTTCAACGCGGGCGGGCGGCGTATGTTAGGGTTTATGTATTTTATTTGCTTTTAAGATATTACGCCTATAATTCATCCTTATTTGTATCGCACGCCAATGCGTTAAAGTTAAAACACAGTCAATGTTTTTAAAAAGACAATACTGTGGTGCCGTGTGAGAGAGACAGTGAGAAGGGAGAGAGGCTGAGAGGAAGGTCAGTAGTAAAGTAGCGGAGCGTAAGGTTACAATCTCGAACCACGGATGAGGTTAGGTTGTTCAGTTGTACAAGCCGTCCCGCAATTCTGGTTAGAGTTAGGGAGTTAGTAATAAAGTTGTTTGTTGAAAAAAAAAAAGAAAACTCGTAACAATATGGTCCTTCGAAGCACGAAGATAACCTCCTCAACATACACACATATAACCGTTGATATGCTTCAGAGCCAAACGTAAAACCACAGGGAAATATATGATAACAAAATTTCAACATTATTTCTAAATGTGTAAACGACAGAGTAATTTTGGCGATGTGTTTCAGAAAATAAGTCAATTCGATAAACAAAAGTTCCTTTTTTTTTACAACAAAAAAAAATAAAATATGAAAAAATACTGAGTTTTTGAAGCGTTCTTTCTTGCGTCCGGATGGTGCTGTTGTTATTGCGGTAATTACGCTTGAGTTTTTGCGGTTTTAGATTTGTCGATTATTGTCTTCCATACTGTTGGTAGTTCTAATGATTCGTCCCTTTTATTCAAATCACCTAGTTTTTCAATTTCTATGGCTTCTCGGATTATTCTGGTCTTATAATGTTCTATATTGGCAATCTCCCTACACCCATCGAAATTTATTTTATGGCCGGTTTCCTGATGATGTAGAAATAAAGCTGAGGTTGTTTGTTTGTTTTTTAAATTATATTCTGGGATGAATTAAATTTACGTGAGTCAAAAATTTTTCGATCTCTGCATGATCATGTTGCCATATAATAAATATGTCATCCACATAACTAATCCATAATTTGGGCTTTAAACTTCCTTTCTCACGAGCTTCTTTCTCGAAGTATTTCATAAATAAATTCGCGACTACTGGTGATAGCGAGGACCCCATTGGAGCACCATCCATTTGTTTATACATTTGCCCGTTCAATGAAAAATAAGTATTTTTAAGGCAATGCTCCGAGAGTTGTATTATATGTGCCTGGAAATCCTTGTTCATAGCAATCTTGCCCAATGCTTCGTCGATGGGAATACTAATATAACGATTTGACATCTATGCGTGCTATGATATCGTCTTTTTCAAGAACGATGTCTCATATAATTCGAGTGAAATGCTCCGAGTTTTTTACAAATAAATCAGCTTTTTCGACAGATGGTTGCATAATTTCAGAAAGATATTTCTCCAGTTTTTGTAGCGGCGAATTAACAGCACTAACAATAGGTCTGATGGGCGCCCCTGATTGGTGTATTTTTGGTAAACCATAGGGTTTAGGACATCGGCTCGACTTTTCCCGTGGTATGATTCTTTGATGAATTTCGGGGTTTATTGGTGAACTTTTTATTTTATTTTTAGTTGTTTTTTTCTAGGAACGTTGTCGGGTCCCTTGGAACAGGCCTATAACAATTGTCTTGTAGGATATCCTGTATTTTTTGTACGTAATCTTGGAGGAAGTGTCGCAGTCCCCAGTGTCTATTCGGACGCGAGAAAGAAAGCTCCGAAAATGCCAAATGTGAGTTTGGTGAAATGTCAGCAAAACTGTTCTTTTCAGAACGACAGTAGTGAACGGATGTACACCCGGAATCAAAACACATTGTATTTTTCCGTCCGTGAAGGACTAAGAATCAACATATATATGTATATATATATATATATATATATATATATATATATATATATATATATATATATATATATATATATGGTACAGTTTTGAACCTGCAAGGTGATATTTATGACGGATAATAGAGTATTTATAATAATACTAAACTGTTTTCCATAATATTATACTTAAATATTTTTAAATTAATCTTGCTAAAATCTTATATATATAATTTAAATTAATTTTATTTCAATTAAAATGTTTAAAAAATTAATTTAAATTAACGGGAGAGTTTAGCAAGAGCAGCAATTTTATCTTAAAATAAAATGATTTTACAAATGTAATGAATCATCAAAATTTTATTTATAGCTGCTAGTGTATGCTAAACAACTTTGCCAAAAACAGGTTAGCAAGTCAACTACGTGGTACTGATATATTATTTTAGAGTTTTTTAGGAAATAGTTTTAGTCAAAATTTCAATACAGATTAGAGAAAACTCAGTGTTTTTTCATATTTTAGTTTTTTCTGTTCCAAAAAAATGTATCTTTTTGTTCATTGAGTCGATTTATTTTCTAAACCACATCGCCAAAATTTCTCTCTGGTTTATACAGAGCTAATCATTTAGAAATAATATTAAAATTTTGTTTTCATATATTAGTAGAATGTAGGATGTGAACGCAGTTTACTGTGAAGCACCAAACGGTGTGTATTGAGCGGTCAGACGTGGTTTTTTGTCGAACGCTTATCAGTGCTGTTTATTGTTTGTGCACATATAGGATATATTTATTTATTTAAATCGGAAAATATCTTTACTTTAATATAAATAAACTCTAAGTAGTTAGCATTAGTTTGCCGTCGAGTCGATGCCTGGGTAGGGATGGCAGACCCTGACGGGGACAACCCGGGTGGTGAGATACCACCCAACCATATTATTAACCTGGAAGATGATGAGTTAATGATTTCCGAGAATAGTAATATATGCGAACCACCGCAAAAAATTCTATCAGATCGTATTAAACGAATTAATACTAATAATAGATTTTATGATGATAGTCCGGGTCCATATTACATATTCGTGGAACATAAATACTTAAATGTGGATCGTATTCACCCTATGAAATTGGGGGAAATACTCTCACAACTTGGCGATGACGAGAATTATATCACGGAATTGTATCCTGATGGTAAAAATCTAATCAAATTAGAAATAAACAATGCAAAAGTAGCAAACCGAATTGTTGCTAAACCATTTTTTGAAAATAAAGACCTAGTTGCCTATGTCCCTTTAAATTTAACTGAAAAAAAAAGGTATAGTACGTGGAGTCGACACCAGCTATTCAGAAGATCAACTGTTAAATTTAATCAAATCCCCAGTTAAGGTTCTCAAAATTGAACGAATGTATCGTAGAATTAAAGGTAGCGCTAAGGATGAGCAAGTGCGGGTCCCAAGTGTAACAGAATAGACTATAATCTAAGTATAGAGTATACATTTTTATATATTCTAAATATAATTCAAGCAATATGTTACTAAAACTGTTGGTTCTCACGTTCACACTTAATCAGGCTTGATTATTTCACAAGAATTATAAGTAAATTTATCTAATATTAGTTTCGAGAATTTAAAACCCTAGATATGTATCATATAACTCAAATACTACAATCTAGAGTATAGACAGATTTATGGATGAACGTTCTTAAAAGGTTACAATTTATGCCTTCCTTTACGAGGGTTTATGGATCCCATATGGTCCCTGTCTCACGATAACCTTTTTATTGTCTGTTTAATTTAATTCGTTAAAATGTTAATTGAAACATTTTATTTGGTTCGATGCAATGATAATAAATGGTCAATTTACTATGTTGAAAATACAATAGAGTACTTTGTATCAGAAGCATTACCAAAAAGCCATGTTTTTGGGGCATAATTTTCCCTACAGAAAAGATAAACTGAAAGGGTTTTTCGTGCCTTTTTTTCGCCATGACTTTTCGGACCCATAATGTGGATAAGTTAGTATAGGCTTATATATTAAATTATATCTTAGGACTAAGAATTGAAGGGAATTTTAATCTATTATTCACTTTTTATTATCATGTGTGACACCTCGTGTTTCTAAGACGAAGTTCCGAATTTAAAGTATAGAGTAGGGACTTAAGCTTAACCATTCACAGCTTTATTCGTTTTGTCCTGACTAATAAAATCAAAGAGGGGATTGGTCTAAGGGGTGGATCTAGTAATAGCTGAGCTAACTTTGTATTTTACGGGAAGTTTAAAAGTTAGTCTGTGTCAGAGTTTTGATTCTTATAGTTGATTTTTAATTCTTCTTTTGTGGTGGTTTATGGGGCTTTACGTATACAGTGGGTTATTAAAGTTAAGGGATTTTTTTCAAAGATATTTTATTTTCATTCTATGATTTATTTGGGGAGTAACTTGTTTACAAGAGTTAAATTTACGGGTTATTTAAAGATTCTTATTTTCTTTTCTTTTGTACTAAGGTTGGGGATTTTAAGATAATTCCCTCATTTTCTAGATATAAATACTTTTTTTTTTGTTATTAGGTTTAAGTATTATTTTTGTACAGCATTTCACTTTCTTTATTTTTGTTAATAGATTTTTAAGTTGTTTTTTAAAAACCGAATCTTTTATTTAAATAAACCACCTGATAGTTAAAGTAAAAATATATTCAAGAAGAAGATACCATTGTTGTTGCAGTTTGCTGTTGTTCGAGTTTATATGGCCGCAGAATTGGTGAGATAAAATTTATAAATAAATTGTACTAACAATTATAATTGCAAATGGTTTAAATTATAATTCACGGAGAAGCCTATAGAGTACCTTTGATTTTACTTATCATATATTAGTTAATTTCAGTATTGTGACAGGGTTGCCCGCTACGTCTCAAATAAATAAATAAAATAAATAAATAATTTTAAATATAATAATCAACCGCTCGATAACCCTGCTACAATTAAATGGCGGCAGCTAAGCGAATAAAATGAAAGACTTGCAAATTATTTTTTTTCTTTGTTATGTTCTTATCGTTGAGCAGTTTTTTATATTGCAAGTTGATCAGTTTTATAAAAGAACTCATGCGTCTTATTATCTTGAGGTAGTTTAAATTAATTTTTGTTTTGAAAGAGCAGTAGGCTCATGAATAATATTGAATGTCTTGATTTGAAAGTTAGAGAAAAAAAAGTTACAGGGTTAGATAGATAGGGAATTTCAGCATTAAAGTCAGAGGTACCATTGGAAGCCTGCGATCGAGGGCAATATCAGGAAGTTTCCAAAAAGCAGCAGCTGTAACGGTAGTAACTAACAAGTTTATTTATTGTTGTGGTTATTTTATTTTTTTTGATGATTTGTAATTTTTTGGAATTTCGGATCATAAAGAAATTTTGTTGTTATAATTTATATTTTTGAGAATTAATAAATGTGTTGCCAAGGATTTTAGTTTGAAGATTTAAATATGTATGGTAAACACAACAATAATAACTTTATTAGAACGTAGTTAGTTGATTAACTTGATTGACTTGCACAGACTCCTTTCATGTTTGTAGTGCAATGAAACATGATCGTATTTTATATGAACTGTTGCGAATTTGTGGCGTATTGTTTAAGAGATGTTTTAATTTGTTGCTAATTTTTTTTGTGCGGTTTTTATGAGAAAAAACAGATATTTTTGAGTTAAGATGCACGTACAAATGAGTATTGAATTTTGTAGGTATATATTTTTTTTTTTGTGAGTTTAAATTACTTCGTAAAGTAAAGTGTATTAAAAGGGAAATAAAATTTTGGTTTAGTAATCTCTTAAACGGTAGGATTTCTACATAATACATTTTTTTTTTCTAGGAACTTAGTTTATTTTGTGGGTGTATTAATACATATTTTTTTTTTATACAAATTAGGATTTTTGCTGAATTTGGAGAGTAGCTGAATTTTTCTATGTGTCAACGTATTTGTTTTATTTTTGATTTGAGTTGTTTGGAAAAACATATTTTTGTCTTTCAGGTTTTCTAGGTGTTGAGGAAGGAGACCCGAACTAAGATGATTTTTTTTTTTTTTCAGCAGAATATATTTTATCCCCGTTTAGGTGTGAAGGTGAAGTCATATTTTATTTTTTTTAATATGTGTAGGTTAGACATTTAATAATGTTGGTTAATTAAGTAATTAAGGGGATAGTAACATCTTCGCAACGGGTCTATATAATTGCACAATAATATACAAGTGTTTGTGAGCTTTGTAGTTTTGTTTGAGAACCGATATTTAGACAGAGGTAGAAAAGAGGATTCTTTCGGGTGCCTGGTTATTTGAGTTATATATTGTTTAAGGACAAAGAGTTTGGTCTAAAGAAAAGGATAAACACTTGTATATATTTCAGTACCTAATGTAATTTAGTTTAGGCGATTTTGGTGAAGAACTAGATACTGGGCAGATATTTTTCTCTTTTTAGATAAACAGCCGACATCTGGAAATAATTTGGTTTACGAGGACTATGCGGTGACGTTTATTAGAAATTAAAGCCATGAGCTATTGGTTATTTTAGACAACGTATGGTAAATTTGGGTAATTGGATACTATTTATTTTTTTTATATAGGGTTCGGCAGATAATAACGTACAGGTTATTTTTATATTTGATAAAATACGTTGTTTTATAATGCTTATTTGACTTGCGACTTCTCGATAATTTATGAAGGTATAAAGATATAGATATTGTTTTCTTGCGTTAATTGTTCGTGACCATGACGAAAGAGTTCACAAACTGGGCAAATAAATTGTTTAGGGGATAAAAACGTGTTTTAACAGTATGAACGTGAATGTTTGAGATAAAAGAGTTACTATATTAGAACGAGAATGTTTGAGATAAAAGAGTTGCTATATTAAAGAGTTCATATTTCTGAATGAAAAACGTATTCAGGGGATAAAGGGTTTTAACACGTGTGAACTGGAATGTGATTAAAGAAATACAGGAGATTTAAAGATGTATGTTATGCCGCTGTTTTAGGGGGAATGCAGGGAATAAAGGCATATTATGGGCTATTCTGACTATGATATAAATAGCAACTATATATAAAAGAGATTGCCGGCAAATTTAGTGTTGAAAGACGTATAATACCATGGTTAAATAAAAATCGACGTCTATGATTCAACGTGACTAACATTTTTTTTTAGAAGAACAGTAAAATAATGATAAAGTGGAAGTCAGGGGATAAACATGAAATTAGCCATTTCTCACCAAGGAGAGTGAGGGGATAAAGTTTTAAAAAAAGTGATTTTCCGGTCCGGTATATATATATTGATATATTGTATAAATGAATTTTATTTGGAAAATAAATAATATTATTATAAATGACGATTAGTGTCATAGTAAGAGATTCTCACTAGGTATAGGGATTACCGTGTGGAAGAATCGTGGAAGCTTCCTAATGCTGTAGAATTGTGTGCCTGTAGAGAGACTTTTCCGATTAAGGTGATAGTTGAAGTGTAATTTGATTTTTTTTCTGTTAGTTGTCAATAAATGTGTAATTTTGATAAAAAGGGTGTATAAAGAATAAGAATGACGCGTGTTAGCGTTAATGTTTGTAGCTGATTGAGATGCGTTGGAAAAGTATACGAGCTATATTTGATTTAATCAATCGTAAACTGAGCATCAGTTGAACTGTAGGATAATGGCCAGTATCCGAACGTTAAACTGTTTGATTTTATTTTTTTTGTTGTCTTTTGGGCTGCGACCTTGGTATTTCTACATATACTAGTCAGTGTGGACATATTATAGTCGTTAAGCCACGGAATCACTAACATTACAATTTTGTAGGTAGTTTAGTTCGTATACTGTGTGTTGTACTTATATTGCATTTGTCTTTACACGATTTTTTTTTCTGGGTATGTTACAACAAAGAAAGAAATACAAAGAAGTTTTCAACCACAGTCTGCTCTCTAGTCTGTAGATGAAATTTAAAAATTATCACGTATGAAAGGAAAATGTCAGGTCACTTAATTCTATCGGGGTCATAGGTCACGACACGACAATATAAAAAATAAGTCTCCTGAAAGAATGTACTGGAAAGGTACATAGGTACTAAATAAATGGTACGGTTAAACTAGAGAAATAACGCGTCGCTCTAGATAGAGTAAAAGAATTGTAAAATTGAACGCAAGAAAGGTGCAAGCTATTAGTTCCCCCCGGTATCTCCGTTAAGTAATTTTTCTATGTTAGTGTACAAAAGATCTTCGTATAGATGAGGGAGTTAGGTTCAAACTTTACAGGAAGATGTAATGAAACGGGAGTAGATTGACATCAATACAATGAAAAAATATGGATATAGACGCAATTTTATTTTGGTAATTAGGCGAGCGTATTTTTTTGTTATTAGGTCATACTGAAAGTTGTAATCAGATATTATCGGGCCATATACGACTTGAAAATTTGTTTTTATACTTTTTTTAAAATAATCAAGTTTCATACCTTGTAAAAATATCACTAGTAAAACTTATTCTTTATTAAGGTTAAAAAAAACTATTAACTTGGAAGTACGATTCTTATTACAGCTTAAATTAAAAGAAATTTTATGAGTTAAAAATTTTCCAAATTAATGTATTATAACAGATTTTAAAATGTTTGTTTTTTTTAATATACCCAATAAATAATAAATTTTAATTTGAATAATTTAGATATCATTAAATCTATTTATATAAATAGCCTTTTGAACGCAGTCTTAAAATTTTCTGACCATAATTTTTTCTACTCACAATTTGCATAGAAGGTTTGGGTATTTTGTTCGTTTTTTTTTAAGTACTATGGATTAAAAAAAAAAACAGTCGTTTGTAAATAAGAATCATTATTTTAAAAAATAACATTTATTAGTTCTTGGTTCTTAATTTTTTTTTTTATTCTCTGTTTAAATAGATTGTCAAAGAAAATGCGTAACGTAATCAAGTCTGGCCTAGATGATTTAAATATCGTTATTAAAATTGGAGGTACTAATAAAGATAATAATTAATGGCATACTATCATAAAGCTTACTTCAGTGTTTAATCAGGTGGTACGGTAATATTCTGGCTAATGGAATAAGAAAATTAATGTGATTATATTTTTTTTTGGTAGTTTTTTGTTGTTGAACAAATCTGTGTTACGACATGTGTACGAAAGTTTTTATTTGACGATTAAAGTAAGGGTAAAACAGTAAGTGGAAGTTAATGACATTCGTATTTTGTGGGGTTGATTCCTATTTAAATCCATAAAAATATCTCATTTGTATTAACTGTTTTTAGGGATTCTGACAGAAACTGGTTATACCTACATTAACGATCTCTTATCTGAAGCTATACTTTGTTGTTGGGAGTACACAGATTTAATTTTAAAATAATTTTAAAGGATAATTATTGCATAATTATGAAAGTGTTTAATATGTTATTGACAAACAGAGGATCAAGATAAAAGAATACCCTGTATACAACTATCAAAATTTTAGTTTTTTTTTTAAATATAACTAAGCCAATATAACTAAAATTTTTAGGATTACTATAAACAGACAATAAGTTTTTATTATAGGTACCACGCCAGTAGATATGAAACCAATAAATAAGCTTGGGTTTTATTTAGGGAAAGCAAGGTTTTAGTACCTGTCGTTTTTGGAAGATGGTAGTTTAGCCGAAAACACTTGTTACTTTGTTACAGATGTTAATTATTATATGACAGGGACATAAATAGTTTTAACGGAAAGAGCGTAGGAATAAAAAAGGGTTTTAGAAAGAAATATTTTAGGGATGTAATTGTGAATGACCTAATTGTTTTTATAAGTTTTAGGGGTATAGATATTTATAGATTTATTTTGAGTTCGTTATTGACATCAGTTAGAATGTTAGAACTAAACGAACGGATTTGGTGATTAGGTTGAAGGATTTATGAACCAGAAAAAAATTTTAAAATTAATACGGAGTTGGTAAAAACGGAGATACGTGTTCAATAAGAAAATTAAGAAAGAAATTTGTTGAAATATTAAGAAAAACTTTGTAATGAAATTAATTTGAAAAAAAGTTCACGATGTTTAGAAAAGATAATATGCTTGCGGGAAAAAGAAGTTGATAAAGTTAGATAGATATACATAGATCAAAGTCAAATTAAGCGCTATGTTTGGAAATATTTTATTTTATGCTATGTTTGGAAATATTTTATTTTATTTTCTTTTAGGGGTTAAATATGTACTTTTGTTTATTTTGTTTTGAACATTAGTAATGTTTTGATGTTTTAGATTACTTTATTGCGATTGCCATGCATGTTGAGGTTTTAGTCACTAGCTATTCGTTTTCCTGTGCTATTGGGGACAGATGTGCCAGCCAATTAGTGAATGAAGAGGCGATGAGTTTTGAGGCTATCGAGGCTATCAGTAGATTCGTGCTATGCCAGGGTCCAAGCCAAAGGCCCAAGCAAGATTCAGGCCTTGTAGAAAACTGTTCGAGACTGGTCTCGAGTTCCACCAGTGTATTTTCATTCAGTTCAACGCCGCCCAATAGTTTTTTTTGAATACATTAGTATTCCATAATATTGCATAACAGTTATGCACCAATCCTAAGTACGTCAGAAGTATAAACTTGCCTATGTTTATACACGATTTTTCATGTCACGTCACATTTTCTGTTTCCAACTGTCATGTCAGTATAATTTCAGTCATTATTTAAACATTAAAAATATATGGGCAGGCATTTCTTTTTAAACCAAGATTGTTAGTAATGCTAACTAACAGATGCAGTTCGAAGGATTTTCATATCAAAAGAAAGTACGATTGTCAAGGATAGATATTTCTGAAAATATGGTTCGTTCAGAGGGAAGAGCGAAAATTCAATCCTTGTAGTCTGCATATTGCTATGTGCTATTAGCAATTATGGGCAAAAATGGTTCCAGACATTGTTCCACTTAGAAGCGTGCTATGGTTCACCCACGTCACAGTTCAGGGTCAGATTTGGCAATAATCTGATGTAACGGAAGTCCATGGAGAAGAGCGCAGATTGAAGAAGTCCGGTGATACCACTTGATAGTCCGGGGCACGCGAGATACCAGGTCACAGAGTTCGCAGATGAAGAGATGTCCAGAAGAACGTGAAGAAGTAAGTTCAAGTGTTAAAAAAAAAGGACATTTTAGTATAAATGTTGTTATCGTTTTCACCAATAATTGTCGGGTTTTACCATTCTATTGTCATTTTTACCTAGTGAATATTCTATTGTTATTGCCTCGAGTAAAACTAAATGTTTCAATCTAAGGGGAGAGGAAATTGTAACAGAATAGACTATAATCTAAGTATAGAGTATACATTTTTATATATTCTAAATATAATTCAAGCAATATGTTACTAAAACTGTTGGTTCTCACGTTCACACTTAATCAGGCTTGATTATTTCACAAGAATTATAAGTAAATTTATCTAATATTAGTTTCGAGAATTTAAAACCCTAGATATGTATCATATAACTCAAATACTACAATCTAGAGTATAGACAGATTTATGGATGAACGTTCTTAAAAGGTTACAATTTATGCCTTCCTTTACGAGGGTTTATGGATCCCATATGGTCCCTGTCTCACGATAACCTTTTTATTGGTCTGTTTAATTTAATTCGTTAAGAATGTTAATTGAAACATTTTATTTGGTTCGATGCAATGATAATAAATGGTCAATTTACTATGTTGAAAATACAATAGAGTACTTTGTATCAGAAGCATTACCAAAAAGCCATGTTTTTGGGGCATAATTTTCCCTACAGAAAAGATAAACTGAAAGGGTTTTTCGTGCCTTTTTTTCGCCATGACTTTTCGGACCCATAATGTGGATAAGTTAGTATAGGCTTATATATTAAATTATATCTTAGGACTAAGAATTGAAGGGAATTTTAATCTATTATTCACTTTTTATTATCATGTGTGACACCTAGTGTTTCTAAGACGAAATTCCGAATTTAAAGTATAGAGTAGGGACTTAAGCTTAACCATTCACAGCTTTATTCGTTTTGTCCTGACTAATAAAATCAAAGAGGGGATTGGTCTAAGGGGTGGATCTAGTAATAGCTGAGCTAACTTTGTATTTTACGGGAAGTTTAAAAGTTAGTCTGTGTCAGAGTTTTGATTCTTATAGTTGATTTTTAATTCTTCTTTTGTGGTGGTTTATGGGGCTTTACGTATACAGTGGGTTATTAAAGTTAAGGGATTTTTTTCAAAGATATTTTATTTTCATTCTATGATTTATTTGGGGAGTAACTTGTTTACAAGAGTTAAATTTACGGGTTATTTAAAGATTCTTATTTTCTTTTCTTTTGTACTAAGGTTGGGGATTTTAAGATAATTCCCTCATTTTCTAGATATAAATACTTTTTTTTTTGTTATTAGGTTTAAGTATTATTTTTGTACAGCATTTCACTTTCTTTATTTTTGTTAATAGATTTTTAAGTTGATTTTTAAAAACCGAATCTTTTATTTAAATAAACCACCTGATAGTTAAAGTAAAAATATATTCAAGAAGAAGATACCATTGTTGTTGCAGTTTGCTGTTGTTCGAGTTTATATGGCCGCAGAATTGGTGAGATAAAATTTATAAATAAATTGTACTAACAATTATAATTGCAAATGGTTTAAATTATAATTCACGGAGAAGCCTATAGAGTACCTTTGATTTTACTTATCATATATTAGTTAATTTCAGTATTGTGACAGGGTTGCCCGCTACGTCTCAAATAAATAAATAAAATAAATAAATAATTTTAAATATAATAATCAACCGCTCGATAACCCTGCTACACAAGAAAAATTATTAAAGTTACATTCGCAAAAGTTGAATTACCGCAATATGTATTTTTTGGTAAATTGAGATGCTCTGACATTACTTACTATTCACCAGTTACCTAATGCTTTCAATGCCTTAGATACGGGCATACCTCACACCAGTGTAAAAGTAAAAAAAGGTGTAGGAACTGTGGTACTGTTAAAGAAATTAATGATAGTGAATGTATTAATTGCGTTTTAACTTGCGTATACTGTAAGTCTGACTCACCTTCTAGTATGGATAAAAACTATCCCGTTTTCTTAAAACAAAAACGCACTAAACAATGCATGGCTGAACTTAATATACCATTCAAAGAAGCTGAAAAAATCGTAAATAATCCCTCTTATGCTAGTCTAGTATAAAAAAATAAATTTTCATCCATTAACGAGTATCCTGAATTACTCAAAAAAACTTTAGTACATAGAAGCCAACCACTAAGAGCATCGACTTCAGTACAAATAAATGATAATGAATACAATCCCCCAAAAAAAAAGTAGAACTAACGAAAATCAGTCTCATTTTGAGCCGATTAGAAGAGACTACGACTGGTTCTTTACCGGAAACCCTATGAGTTCAGAAAGTTTGCATTCTTTTGATGATATAAAGCATAAATTAGTAAACGACTTAAACCAACAAGTATCTCTTGCTTTTAAATCTTCTAGTGTAGCCAATTCTTACCCTCTTCAAAAAGTGTTTTTGGGAAATAACCTCCAAATTATGGTCAGTAATAGTGTGTCAGAGATATTAAATCAATGCAAAAATCTTCAATCCTAAACTAAAAATTATTCATTGGAATGCCAGATCGGCATTCGCCAATTGAAATTTGTTTAAAAATCTTTGCTATAAAACCGAATTTGATATAGGTTTATTATGAGAAACGTGGTATAAACCCAATTTTAAAATTGTACTTGCACGTTATAACGTTTTGCGCAAGGATAGATTAGATGGAAAGGGTGGGGTAGCAATCTTTGTTAAAAAAAAATTCTCATACAGCACAATTGATTTTAGTAATCTTAGTAATCCTAGTATAGAAGTATGTGGCGTAAATATATATATAAATAAGGAGACTATTTCTGTGGTCTCACTGTATAGACCCCCTAGTGTAAATGTTGTTAGTAGAGATTATTTGAAAATTTTTAACAAAGTAGGCAAAAATTGTGTAATTGCTGGTGATTTTAACTCCCACCACACTCTATGGGGCTCAAAACAAAATAATTTAGCTGGTCTTAGGTTATTAGAAGCAATTGATTCAAAACCCAATCTTGTTGTTCGAAACGAAGGAAAACCAACTCGGGTAACATTTAATAATGAATCTGTCCTGGATTTGACTATAATATCAACTAACCTACTAAATAGATCAAATTGGACAGTTCTTGAAGATTCATATGGCTCTGACCATCTTCCAATAGTTCTTGAAATCAATAAAAAATCCGATATTAGTTTAAATACAAAAACTTTCAAATGGTCTTTATCAAATGCTAACTGGACTACATACTCCAGTTTACTAGAGGAAAAGGTCTCTTGTATCGAATTAAATAATGACGCAAACACGATATTAACCCAGATTGTAAACTCTATTATAGAGGCAGCAGACAAAGTCTTTAAAAAAGTAAAATCAAACCCAAGTAAAAGATATTCTCCCCCATGGTGGAACGAGGATTGCACTAACATAGCAAATGAACGTACGCATGTTTTCAAGAAGTATAAAGAACACAAAACTATTAACAATTTTCTTACATATAAAAAGATTGTAGCTAAATCAAAATTATTATTTAAACAAAAGGCGAAAAACAGTTGGGTTAAATTTTGCACTAGTCTTAATTATCAAACCAACCCATCTATAATATGGAATCAAAATAATTCAATATCTAGAGGTTTATCGGTCGAAAATGTTAATACAATGACAATAGAAAACGCAGACTTGTTTCTACAAAAATCCACACCAGTATCTGTACCCTACATGCTGAGTAAACATACAGTTCCGAATGATCATTGAATTTAATACTAATATTAAAAAATCTGCAGATACGTCACCCGCTCTGGACGGTATAACGTACTCCATGATATATTTTTTACCTGAAAATATGAAAAAGTTAATATGTTTAGCTTTTAAGAAAATATTAAAACATGAAGATGAATGTGATATTTTCAAAAAGTTGTGATTATCCCAATCAATAAACATGGTAGGCCCAATGAATTCAGACCAATATCTCTAATGTCTTGTATTTTCAAAACTTTTGAACGCATTGTCAAAATTAGGTTGGAGTGGTGGTTGGAACATTTGAAACTGATTCCAAAGGCCCAATTTGGTTTTAGGCGAGATAAAAGTGTTTATGACTGCATTTCCCACTTAACCCTAGATATTCAAAGACGTTATGCAGATAATCAGTATTTAGCAGAATTGTTCCTTGATACCTCTAGTGCTTACGATAACGTCGATATTCCATCTTGGTCGAAAAAATGGTAACTCTGCAGATAACTAAGGCTCTTTGCCATAATATCCTCAGGTGCTTTATGCATAGAATAGTTTACGTGCGAGTTCTCAACAATCTTATTGGTCCCAGGAACACAAGTCCGGGGTTGCCCCAAGGATCAGTCCTGAGCCCTCTTCTTTTTAATGTATATACAACTGACTTTCACACCTCTATTAGGAACATTCCTCCAGTATGCCGATGACTTCTGTTTATATACAACAAAAAAAAAACTCTTCCCGAATGTATGCTACAACTTGATAGTGCCATGGCATCTTCCCAATACTATTTTTTTAACAACGAATTGGACATATCACCATCCAAATCAGTAGTCACTATTTTTACAAGACATCGCCTTAATTATCATCCGTCAGTCCGAATTGCCAATGTTAGCGTCCCTTGGAAGAGTGGCTTTCGTTATCTGGGAGTATTCTTGGACCAAAAACTGACGTGGGGTAACCATATAAATCAGATATTAACCAAGGAAGAAAAAAGCTTGAACCTTCTAAAAGCTGTAACTAATCGGTACTGGGGAGCCGATCCCAAGGTTACCTTAATGTTTTACAAGGCCTATGTCAGGTCAATTATCGACTATGGATCTATTTTTTATGGCACAGCCACTAAAACTCGACTAAATAAAATTTATAGACTACAATATAAGGCTCTGCGCATTGTTACTGGAGCTATGCAATCTACTCCAGTCTATGCATTGTTAGCAGAAACTGGTGAGATACCTCTCAGCTTAAGGAGGGTATTTCTGGCGCAAAAATTCTTAATCAAGAACATATTTCTAAATAATGACTTTTTACTCAACAAAGTGTCAAAGGTCGCCATTGATAATCTAACTTCGCAGTATTGGATTCACAAGAACTCCCCTCCACTGGCAATTGCTTTTCCTGAAATAGCAGTACTCCATAACCAAATAGCCACATGTGATAACCTGCATTTTTTCTCTGGAAAATTTGAAAATATTTTGATAAATCCTGATATTACGATTCCACAATATACAGACTCTCCGGAGCTTAAAAATAGTTTAGTTAATGAAATTATCAACTCTTCACCAGGTGCCATTACAATTTATACAGATGGTTCTAAAAGATCGGAAGGTGTTGGATTTGCATTTTCCGTAGCTAGCGAAAACATTATAGGATCTTTCAAAATGCACCCCATTTCATCAATTTTCACAGCTGAGGTATATGCTATCAGGCAAGCGTTAAACCACATCAAACAAACCAAGTATTCTTCGCACTACATAATATTGACAGATTCAATGTCAAGCCTTAAAGCCATCGAGAATAAACTAAAGAATATATATAAAACTCCACTAATCTTCGAAATTCTTCAGTCGATTGAAGAACTGGAGCAATCAAATATAAAAATATCATTTGTCTGGGTAAAAGGACACAGTCGAATTGTTGGAAACAATAAAGTTGATTTACATGCCAAAGAAGCCGTGGAGCACGGAACAAAAATTTCTAACCTGCAATACTATGACATATATACATACCTCAAGGCGCAAATAAAACAGGAGTGGAAGCAGATATATCAAGAATATTCTTCCAGTAACATGAACCACTATACAAGGAATATCAAAACATTATCTGCCAAATCAAGCATAGAGAACGGTATATTAACCAGACAGCATTTTACAACATATATATGAGCTATTTTTGGCCATGGAAAATTACGCTATATACTACATAAAATGAATTTAGCAGGTAGTCCCTTATGCTTATGTGATAATTCCAGTATTGATGATATGAATCATTGGTTATTTGGCTGTTGTACTGCTGTAGGAGCAACTGAGTCCCTTCTACGTAACTTAGCCCAAATAACTACGTTACGAATCAATGCAAATAATCTTGTGACGCTTACTACTACTTTTTATTGTATTTGTGAAAATGTGTGGGAGAAAGCTATAGGGACTTGATTTCCTTAAAATGATCACTATGTTAAACCAAATCATTCCCTCCGTTGGTCTAGTTTTGTCTGTCTTAATTTAAGTAGCCCAGATAGACCCCTGGGCGTGAAGTGTGTGACCTTGTCCATTTATATTATGTCGCATTCTACTAATATGGTCTTAATTTGTTTTTACTTTTGGAGAATGAAAGAGGCTATGATTGTGGAGTATAAATTGATAATATATAACGGCAAATATATGAATATATAGCAAGTAGTGAATAAAGCAATTTATAATAGTAAATAAATAATAAAAATATGTTATAGTAGTGGCTGTATGCACTAGATGCAAAGCCAAAAAAAAAACGGTTGATCCTAGGCGAATTAAGTAAATTCGCAAAGAAACGTCTTTATCTTTTTTAGCTAGTTTCGATTAAAAATGTATTATTTTTCCATTCGCCTACTTTTTCAAGTTAGCCTGGTTCTGCCGGCTCTTTAGTTTTGATTGACATGTCATAATTAGCAGTTTGACAGGGCCCCAATGTTTTTAACCCGAAATGCCTCCAAAATTTGCAAATATCTGTTGGTCTATCTAGCTTGAATGGTTTGAATGGCGGTGAAAATGGGTATATATTCCGAAAAGTACAGAAATATCAGGAATCCTGTTCAAATAAAGTTATAGCAAGTATTTTATATACGAAATGAAGGCCATTTTTATACAAAATAATAAATACATGGATGGTGTTTTAGCTACTATTAAGAAATGTTTACTTCTTTCAATATGTTTAGTAACAGCTGGAGATTCGGAATAATTGCTTTCTTCGATATAGTTACCCAGGACTTAGAAGTAATTTTATTCTTATTATTTTGCTTTATACCTATAAGGAATCCGATATTTAAAGTGTCGCTGACTTTAGTATGTTATATAGTCTCGTGTTATATATTTATGTACGGGGTGTTAAAGCAATGCGGTTCAGAGTAGTGGCATTTTCCAATAATGGGGGCAGCTCTAATTAAATTTTTAACATTAAGTACTCCGTATAATGAAGTTTCTCCATTTTGCAATTTTTAAATTTAAAAATGTTTTATTTTCCTATATAAAAGCTCTTATATTGTATTACTAAAGGTGAGTTTATAAAGAAAATATAATAAAATAAGAAATAAAATAAGAGATGGCCAACTTTCATCTTCTTATTTTATTTTATTTCGAGAATATGCCTGAGCATTGGATATTGCAACATATGATATTGCCCATTTCACTGAATATTTTTGTATTTAGATGAGTTATAAGTATTTTTGAATTAAGTTGTGTTAAAAAAATTAATCCAATAGGTATAGCAGGACTGAATATCTGGCAAAGCAAGCAAAACTGTTTTTATTAAATGACGAACCGTTTTCCATTGTCAACCGCTATAGTTTGTATTTGGCTGAATATTAGGCTCGTTTGTTAGACTATTAAGATCTCTGTCGGTAATCCACATCGGTTCGATAGACGAATTGAGAAATTCTATTTACTCCGACATCGTTTTAGGTTAAAATGTTTAAATTTCAAAGTAATTTGCCAAAAATATAAGTTAAAAAAACAAACAAAAGCATTAGAATGCTTAATTCTTTTACATTACAAAAAATAGACTTGAAAAGACCAGCTCTTAGTAAATTGGCTCGCTCAACAGTTAAAAACCAGTTTATTAGTCAATGGTTCTCCTTTTCTTTGTCGTGTCGCATTTATATATCTAAATATCCAACTTCTCGTCATATCTCGTATACCATCTCCGTAGTGTTGATTGTTTCCGACACAGACAGTTTATTATGTGCAAAATCCCTACTGATGTTATTCAGGAAAGTAAAGTGCGACTGCAAGAAATAAACGTGATGCTTTTAGTATTCCATCTGCGCTATTAAAAGTACAGATAACAATGACTATTTAGTAGAGTTATTTTAAAGCATGACATAAGTATTCAAGATCAAATTATTCATACAAATAACATTTATAAAGTTAAAATATTATTGTGCTCAAATCTTGAATTAAATAGCAAATAGAAGCATAGGGGAGAAAGAGGGTGATTTGGCCACTTTCTGTTTTGGTTACGTTATGTCGCATACAGTATCAAACATAATAACATTCTTTATATCATGATAATCTAGAGATTTGTTAACCATACCTATCAGTCGCTTTTTTCAAAGCCGTGTAAATGACCGAAAGCTCCCTGACGCTTGGAAGGATTCGGCTTAATAAATTAGGATTAAAAATAAACATTTGTTCTCCCTCCTTTTTCCCCACATGTATATGAAAAATCATAATAAACAAATGACGTTTCCATTTTTAGTGGAAATATAAAATATGAGTTGCTGGTTAGTGATATTTAAATAAACTTGGACTTTAAACAAATCCACGAGTTTTGTAACACGCGAATGCAGTGGTATTACCAAACTTCTTAGGTAAAACATTTTTTTTATATTTTTGGAAGCTCTTTCAAAAATAGCCACACCTGGAATGGTTTCAAAATTCAAAATATCGAGATAATAATTGAAGAAAATGACGATACAGATCATGAAGGAAAGAATATCAAAAGAATATTATCATCGATTGAGTCAAGTTTTAGGTAAAGAGTTCAACTCAAAGCAAAGTTATATTAGTATAGTAAAGAGAGAGATAGAAAAATTGAATTGAATGTCCAAAAATAGCTTAGTGTACGAATCCACCATCCAAAAGTTGATAAAGACCGCTTCTACTTTAAAAGGCGAAAGGATGGTCGAGACTTGATTGAGCTAAAGTCCGTTTTTAATGGTTTAGAGATTTAGTATAAAAACAGAGAAAAAAATAAGTTAAAGCATCTTTTATATATGAACAATGTAAAGCTAATGACAGCTAGCAAGGACGAGCTGGATCAGACGCTTAAAATTGTTGAGAATTTTTCTATTGGTATTACAATGCGATTTGGGCTAGATAAATGCAGAACGGTCGGAGTATGGAAGCAATGCGACTTGGAGATACCTACAAATATCTTGGTAAAAAGCAATGGCAGTGTATAAATCACCGAGTAATGAAGGATGAACTAACAAGCGAGTTTACAAGAAGAATACGACAATTACTAAAATCAAATTTAAACAGCAAAAATTTGCAATATCTATGTTTGCTCTGTACTTGGCTATTTATTTGGGATAATTAAGTGGTCCAACACCGACATCAATAACTTGCAGCGAAAGATCAGAACTCTACGCACAAAAACACCATCCAGGAAGTGACATAGAAGTACGCCAACTCCACGGCATTAAGGCGGAAGAGGATTAACAGACATTTCAAAGCAGCTAGACTAACAAATCACCATACTGAGAAGCTATTTTCATCAAAAACCACGCACATCGGATTATATGTGATTCGGATTGACTTTTTACTTTCAGATGATTTAGCAACCAAAGTTTCATTTCATCATGAACCGGTAGATGAGAAATTGAAGAGCTGGAGGGAGAAGCCTCTGCATGGCAGACATTTAATTGAGGTCAGTCAGGATTACGTCGACAACACCGCGTCGAACTACTGGCTGACGTCCGGATGGATGTTTCCTAAAAGGGAGGGTTTCCTAGTTGCCATACAAGATCAGGTAATTCCTACCAGAAGCTACTTAAAATATATAACGAAAGATGCTACAATGGTAAATGACAGCTGCAGGTATGGATGTCGGATGTCAGAGACCATACAACATGTCACAAGGGGGTGTCAAATGTTCGCTGCGTGTAAATACAAGTTGAGACACGATGCATCAGTCAAGAACTACCAGAGAAATTACAGCTCTCTCAGGAACAAAGAGTGCCATATTATAAAATGTACAACCCTGAACCAATTTTAGAAAATAATCTACACAAGTTCTACTGGGACCGTACTGTTTTGAAATACCAAACTAATATTTATAATAGACCAGGTCTTATTCTTGTAGTCTTTGATAGAGGTGGCTATACCGAATACTAATAATTTACGTCAGAAGAAAAAATTGAAAAATATCGTGACTTAGAGAAACAGATTAGGGGACAGTGGGGAATGAAGAGTGTCCGAACACTGCCTTTCATTATGTCAACAACCGAAGTTACCCCAAAAAACTTGCTTCAGAGCATCAAGGAGCTTGGCCCTAATGAAAGTTTTTTTTCAAGCCATGCAAAAGGCAGTGCTACTCGCGATATTCCGAGTTCGCAAGTTTATGGGTAACTTAAAAACCAATCACCAAAATGGACCTAGTAACACGGAAAGGGCCCCATCAGAGCTCAATCCTTTTGATATGTAAATATCTGGGATAAGTAAATGTTCTCCACTGTTTAGAGAGGTAGTGCGAATGCCATTAGGAATTTAAAAATAATAATATCCATAATAATTATAACAATAATCATAATAATCTCCCGATTACACGCTTACAGAAATCCTTGACATTCTGAAGCAATAATTATCTGTGTATGCCGCGAGACTCCGAAGATACAAAGAATCAAATGAAAGAAAGGACGCTAACAACCTGTTTCGAAGAAGCGAAAAACAGTTCTACCAAAAAATCATGAGCAATGAGGAGATACGAGCAATAGAACCACCGACCAAACAAGAGATCACAGAATACTGGAAAAGTATTTGGTCAGAACCGAAACTACACAATAATAACGCTTCATGGATTAAAGCGGAAGAAGACGGACACAAGTGTTTAGAGGAACAAGAGGACTTTGCAATGACAACCCAAGAAATTGCAGAAACAATCAAGTACACGCATAACTGGAGATGTCCTGGAATAGATAACATTCATAACTTCTGGTACAAACAGTTTACCTCCACACGTGAAGCTCTCACTCGCCAAATTAATGAAATTATTTTAAAACCTAGCACACTCCCCAGTTATCTCACTCAAGGAATAACATACCTTTAATCCAAAAATTCAGACAATAAGGACCCGTCAAATTACCGACCTATTACGTGCCTTCCAACCCTATATAAGTTCATCATAGCCACAATTACCAGCAGAATAGAACAACATCTAGCACACAAAAACATTCTAACGGAAGAACAAAAAGGGTGCAGGTAAAACAGCCGAGGATGCAAGGAGCAGCTCATTATAGACAGGGTCATCATGAAACAAACCAGGAAAAATTATAGAAACCTTCATACTGGTTACATAGATTATAAAAAGCCTTTGATTCGATACCGCACAGTTGGCTAACCAGAGTACTAGAATTATATAAAGTCAATAAAAACATAAGGCAATTTCTTACGCAAATCATGATTACGTGGAAAACTAAAATCAACTTGAGAACACAAAAAGAGCACATCGAAATAGAAGAGATCTACATCAGACGAGATATGTTCTAGGGAGATTCACAGATTCATAACACAAACTTCGGATTCCAAATTAAACACCAAAAAAATAATCTACACAAAATAAAACATCTCTTGTACATGGATGACATAAAATTATATGCAAGCACAAAGGCACAGCTAAAGGAACTCCTTAAAATCACAGAAACGTTTACCCTGGGCATCAACATGGAATTTGGTATAAGTAAATGCAAGCTACTTCATATCAACAAGGGACAGTGGAAAGACCACCCTACGGGAGAAACAATCGGCAATGAAACCATAGATAACATGCTCAAAGAAGAAACGTACAGATACGTAGGCTTCAATCAAAGCACCAAAATTAACCACACTCATATCAAATCAGAGCTCAAGACGGAATTTAAAACCAGACTCACAAAGCTACTAAAAACGAAACTTAATTCCAGAAATCTAACGAAAGCTATTAACACTTTCGCCATACCTATTCTTACGTATTCGTTTGGTATCATTAAATGGTCACACACAGACATGGGAAACATTCACATTCTCATACGCTCTGAATTCACTAAACACAGGAAGTTACATCCCAATGCATGCAAGGAAAGACTCACCATCGAGAGAAAAGAAGGAGGAAGGGGAATTATAGATATACAATCGCTAAATAAAAAACAAATTTACGAACTCAGAAAATTCTTCCACAACAAACAAACTAACCTCCACAAGGCAATAGTGAAGGCAGACAAGAATTATACACCGCTCGACCTGTCTCAAACGAGCCACGCAGCAGACACACACAGTCACATCCAATCACGACTAGAAAAGATGAACACCTGGGGTGCGATTTTGCACTTATCATTTCGTTAGTTAACGAAAATTTTCTCCATTCGGAGAGCATGACAATCGGATTTTCCGATCCTGGTTCGTTAAACAACAACCTACTACTAAAGCCGCCATTTTCCGAATGTGTCAGTTCTTGAGTTTTTGATAATATCTAAATTTACTGCCGTGGAGTCTAATTTCGTAAGATAAAAAATAGTTTTGATTACTTGAAAGCTAAGCCATGATATATTAGCATAATACATCATCATACCGTAAGTAATCAACAGATGCTAAAATATTCAAGAAAATCATGAAAACATGGAACCTCCAAATAGGCAGCGAAAATACGAAACTTGTAAGAAAATCCTTCAAATTAAACAAGGTAAGCTAATCTGTTTAAAAAATATTATCTATGTCATATTATTATTAAACCTGTATATTTTAGTTATTAATGAATCATTATTTTTAATTCCCTGAATTCTTTCCTGATTTGATCATTTTGTTAGAAGTACGGGAAAGCATAGAATGCTATCCTCAAAATCTACTTCTTTTGAAGAAATATTTAACAAAGTTGTGAATATTCTGTTTAAATAATTATATTATTTACTATATGGTGCACAATTCTATATTACGTATTTTATTTTTAAAAGAAAAGGGAGACCTATGTTAATATCTATTCTAATCCAGCACAGCGGCTGTTATGCAACCACATAAACATCAAACATATATCTGCCTTTGAAACGGGGTGCGCCTTCCACAGAAAAATAATATAATAATATAGGCGAAATGCGTTCATCGGGAGAACAAAGCGTTTTAAACTTAGAGTAAGAATAAAAATCTTATTCTCGGTTGTAAATGCCCGTTGTTACTGGGGAATGGCCCTCCCTATTTGAGGAATATGGCAGTATTTTATTTAATTTTGGTCTCTCGTAACCTAACCTAACTTTTTAGTAAACAGTAAACAAGAAGGTGGAACAGCTGATGGATCACTTGCGGAAACATAACAGTGGTTTAATAATGGTGTATTTAAGTATTGCAAAATTGAACATAAATTCCAGTAACTAGGAACCAATTTAAGAATAATATTTTTTATTGATGGAAAGACTAAAGAAGCAATAAGGGCAGTTGAATCTAGATTATCATAATGGTGATACCTGAGACTGTTGCAGGTAGGTATGTATTTCTATATTTTAACAAATAGAATGTACTTTCTTAAATTATATTTGTCTATGTCGAGGTCTATGTATAACTTGTAAACAAAAGTATTCCTTAACAGGTATTATCAAAGAAAATTTATAGCGTAACCTATTATTTTCTTAGGTATTATATATTTTCACTGTTGAGGACGAAATGAAATAATCTTTGTTTTTCTTTAAAAGAACTACAGTCGGAATTATGTAATGTTATAATAATTAGAGAAGGGAAATAATTAGTTATATTACACAGTATGTGGTGTATGGCACATTTATTGATTATAGCAATATTTTTACAACTTTTGCAGAATATGACACTAAAAAGAAGGGAATGATACAAGAAATGATGTCCAGTATTTTCATTTAACTTTCACATACTTAGTCAATATAAGGAAGAACAATCACCGAAGCACAATTACAAATTCCTCGATAAACTGTTTTGTTGATTCAAATTTGAACTCGACCATTTTGATTGTAGAAGATATATACCTGTGTAAGTATTAATTGTGATTATTTTATTTTTTTTTTATAAAGAAACTTACTATAATATTAGACTTAGACAGGTTAGGCTACTATAATTCATAAGCTTATGTTTAGCAAAGTCTACTACAAAACATACCTATGTTTTCATTATAGCAAATCATCAGTTCCCAGTATCAAACAGAATTTAACACTTGAAACCTTGTTTAATTTGACTAATGGTTTTTGCACTGATATTCTGTCGGAAAACAGCAGCAAGATAATGCATAGCAACTCAACTGACGAATGGTGCATTTATTTTTTTATTATGTCATTCATTAAACTTTGTGCTAGACACCTCGTTATGTTTTATATGTTTGTCTAATTTTATACAGTGTGACTTAAATAAGTTTGAAGTGTGTGTTTTCCTTAGGTTTTGCTAATTGCCATTTTTAATGTGTATTTTTAAATTAGTCTTTTGTTCAAATCTATGAATCGCTTTTGAAGTTTCACATCACAATAAAAATATTCTATTTAAAAAATTAACTCTTATATGTCTTAATAAGTTCATTATGTTTAATGGAATTTATTTGTTTATTCTTATGTAAAATTGTACAGGGTGCCTGGTTATATTTTAAAGGGTAGCCTAGAGGCCTTATTCTATGGGTTATCAAAAAACTTTAAATGCAAATGTTTTTGGGTTTGAACGAAATCTTCATTCTTGCCGATTACAAATATACTAGGTTTAAACTTTAATCTCTAAAGATAACAGAGAAATTTTAGAAAAACCCTGCCATAAGAGGAAATGTGTAAGAGGGAGATGGAGAAAGCTCCAATATAGTGGAATCAGTGGGAATACATTGCTTTCTATGATAGGGTTTTTCTTAAATTTCTTGATTGTCTTTAGAGATAAAGGTCTTAAACCTAGAGAATGTTTGAGATGTATCTATTATACAGGGTGTGCGTTTTAAAAAAAGAAGTCGATGCCTATTTGCTAAATTTCTGATTACCTTTTGTTTGTTTTTCTTGTAAATTGCCCAAGCCTAAACATTTTTATATTGTTTTTTGATAACTTATAATAAAGTCTGTAGAGTACCGTTTAAAATATAAGCAGACATCCTGTACATAAAATCTGTATAAAATATCAGATGTGTTAAAAATTAAAAAAAAACTACATAGATATACATAAAGGAGCAAAAGTGAACCAAACTTAATTTTAGAGAAAAAATTATACATCATATATATTATATCTATACCATGAAGAAATTTTATTTTTTGTAAGTTAAGTTTACTGTGTTTACCATTTTTAACCAGAAGAGGTTATTTCAAATCCAGTATTATGTAATTCTGGGATACTTTGTTAGGTACTGGAAGATATTAGGGTGCTAAAAGTACATTTTGTAAAGATATATTAAATATTTATGCAGGATGTCCCAAAAATGTATTATAAGGTGCAGCTGCTGTTTTTTTATTATGGACTATTTTGTTTTATTAAAGAATAAGACATCTGGTTTATATGTAATTTGGTAAACTGAAGTTTAATACCTTAAAAAAGACCATACATAGAAATAAAAAAGGAATTTGTAATTTGTTTTGTTTAAATTTTATTTTTTAAACTTCAATTTACTTGAAACATCTGTATGTTCCCTGTTTTAATCATATCAAATAAAGACTAAAGTCTAGGAAAATTAAGATTACTCAAAGTGAAAACTGTATTTTGTAACAAGAAACATTTTTTTCTCGATTTTTTCTTCAGAATAACTTTTTTTTTATAAATTCAATTCTGTCTCTATTTTGTAAGATTTGGAGGTGGTCGTGGTATCTATTGTTCAGAAAGTCAAGAACTACAACATATATAAAATTTAGGGAATTTCCCTCAAGCTAGTTTTATAAGATTTATGTGTAGTCCTAGTAGCCACGTCGCAATTCTCCCATTCTTACAGGCTTTGTTCAGTATAATTTTTAGAATACCACTAGATTGTGACATAAATGACGAACTTAAACATGGAAATTTTTGGACAATATTCAGGTTTCAACTGTCAAGCAGGCGCGTAACTAAGGGAGGCATAGGGGAGGCCATGTCTTATTTTTGGGATATTGCATGGGCGCCCGCAGAACCATAACTAATGAAAAAAAAAACAAAAAAGGTCATGCATAGTCCATTTGGTATATAAATGTAATTTATATATGTTATATACAATATTTACATTTTCCAGGGGAGGCATTTTGGTGAAACCACCCTTTTTATGAAGAAAGTTTTTTGGTATTCGGGTGTGGATTATCCTGGGTAGAAAAGAACAATATAATATTTCGTTTTGTAATAGCCATTGTGGTGTATAAACATTTTGAGAAAATGACAGGGGCTTAGATAATACTCTGTGTAACAGATTTCTTGTGGCCTTTTGCATTTTCGAAGTGATAAATCCAAGATATAGTGCTAGGCATTATAGAAAACCACAACTCAATATATAAATTCTGGTTGAAAATTAGTAAACTTGAATTTTGTCCACAAATTTGCATGTATAACTGCATCTGTCAAGTAGTTTACTATAGGACATCAGTACCTAAAATTAATTAATTAATGTAGGGGTTATGGTTATATTTAATAAAAAAAAATTGGGTGGAGGTACATGCTGTTGGTTAGAAACAAAAGTTTAAAAAGCCATATTTATAGGGATATTCTTATTTTCTTAAGAAGAATATGAGTATTGCATTTAATTTTTGACTAAAATTGGAAATATACCTATTTTATCAATAAGTTTTTTAATAGCATATTATATCATTTAAAATATCCTTCTTTTGCAGCTGATTTTTCAAAAACAATTTTTTTACAGTACTTTTTCTTCTTTTTAGGTGTTTCAAGTCACAGTGTGAGTCATTTGGACCTTTCGTAAAAGAAAATGATGTGGACTTACGTATCATCAGAATTCAGCAGCAATTGAAACTAATTTCAGCTTATAACAACTTGAACAATAAAAAAATGTCCAATTCTAATATTTTTTTATTTAGTGACAAATATAAAATTGATTTTTTACTACAGATTTATGACTACACTTAAATCTTAGAGAGTTAGAGATTGATACCACTATGAAATTAGTTACGGGTAGTATTATATATGAATCTTTAAACATATTTCCAAAAGTTAAGGTATGAAAGTGGAAATATTTATTTTTCAGTTCCAACTGTTTCTTTTGGTAGTTATGTAAACTCACCAAACGGCGATTTTTAGTTTTTAGACGATAAAATTACTCTGTTAGGTATAGCATCAACTGTGCAGTAATTTTATTATTTTTAATGCAATGAAAAAAAATGCAAAGTAAATTTTCTCCTTCCCAATCATATGGTAATTCTCAGTATCTTTGAAATATATAGAGAGTGACAAAATATATATTTTTATTAAATGAATATCCTGTCTATTTTTTACACCTATGAAAAGCTAAAAAATATCTTCCCAAAAAACTTTGTACCAAATTTTTTGATGTACCTACCTACGATATTTAAGAAACTAAAATTAATACCTGCCTATAAATGGCCATATTATTTTTGAATATATAAATTTCAGTCGTAACAGTTACAAATAGAGTATTTCTTAAAAGGGCTTCTTTATACAGAGCATTTCATGTAAAAAATTACACTGTATGTAATATTTTTTAGTACGAGAAATAATAAAAATATTAGAGAGGGATTACTTTAAATGGCAATCAATTTCCCTCGTACAGATTGTCACTACAATTTACTGCATATTCAAATAATTTATTAGGCCGTCATTTAGTTTTGTTATACAAGATTCGGACTAAAATTTTACCAGTCTGTCTCTATTTCTCACTTGAGTTTTATACAATTTTAATTCATTAGGCCAAAATGTTTCCATTTTGTTGAAAACTTAAATTCAACTGGATAAGTAGTTTTTATGCTATGGTGCGTACAGATAGACTGACGGAAGTGGGAAAACATGGGGCCCAAGCACCCTAAACTGCAAAGTTTTACAAAAATGTCAAAGCGATAATTTTTCATTTTTTACTCTTGTAAACTGGTCTAAATGCTGGTGGTTGCCCTTCTTCAATAAGGGCTTGTATTTATTTTAAACTTTATAATTAAATGGTGAAGTATTAAATTTTATTTGTTTATTTTTCTAATGATATACTTGAGTTTTATACAATTTTATTTCGTTAGGCCGCCATTTTGTTTCGCCATATTCGATTTTTACCAAAATATTTCCATTCCGTTGAAAACTTAAATTCAACTGGATAAGTAGTTTTTATGCTATGCTGCCTACAGACAGACTGATGGAAGTGGGAAAACATGGGGCCCAAGCACCCTAAAATGCAAAGTTCTACGAAAATGTCAAAGAGTTAATTTTTCATTTTGTACTCTCGTAAACTGGTCTAAATGCTGGTGGTTGCCCTTCTTCAATAAGGGCTTGTATTTATTTTAAACTTTATAATTAAATGGTAAAGTATTAAATTTTATTTTTCTAATGATTTAATAAACCCTATTAGGCATTTTAATAATTTTAACACAGAATAAGAGTGTAACTTATTTTATTTAAACCATATTATCATTTTATTAAAAATCGTCTTAAACAATACATATTGTAAAGTTATTATAAAAACATATTTTTATTACCAATTCATTAGATAAATATAGAAAACAAATTTATTATAAATTAAAGTAGGAAATTTCATTTTTGAAAAAAATTTAATTCAGAATAAATATAACACAATTTTGACTAATACATCTAAAACTAGTCCACTCTAATAAAGATATTTATGCATTTATCACTACAGTACATTGAATTTGTAGACATTAAAGAAAAAAAACTTAAACTCTATCTCAAGATATGGCTTACTAAAGTATTCAACAATTGTCTGTTAAGTTTATTAGATTTTAATTTAATGTTGATTCTTTAACAAGGGTTTGCTTAGTGTCCTATTTATTTAAAAAAGTGTTAGGTATCTTAAAATAGTTATTTCCTACCTAGAAATACCTGACAGTGCCTTTAAGAATATCATATTCTCTAATGGCTCTAACATGAAAATCTGTTCTGGAAAAGCACAATATAATATCCACTAAAATGTTCACCTTTTTTCACTGCACTCACATGTAGCGATTAATTAAAGTCAAATTTAGGTCTCTTGAAATCACCACTTATTTGTTAACGTCTGTTTTATTAGAATATTAGTAGGTAATAGGTACAATAATTATTCGATCACCAATTGATGCCAGCAATGCTGCTGTATCTTCCCTTTTAGAAGTGTAACAAACAAAGTCTTAAGGATCGCCAGGCAGACCTTAGAAGCTTCAGATTTTTAATTCTTCATCACCTTTTAAGTATTTTCAAAATAATAAAGTATACTTAATTAAGCCAAACAAACTCGTCGTGTTTTGCTCAACGTCAACAAAATAATTTTGAGGTTAACAGTAACTGTCAAATCGTAATGAGAAACTGGCCTACTTGACCTCAAAAAATACATGCAATTTTCCATTTAAAAAATGGATACTACTTCCAACCTTTGTCAGTTGTTTCGCTCAATCACGTGATTTAGCGATACGTTAACTAACGAAATGATAAGTGCAAAATCGCACCCCTGGTCTGAAAAAACACTTCACGGAAGACACAGATACCACATAAAGCAAGACCATATACATAAAAAGCTTTCATATACGTGGTTACAAGAAGAGTAGCTGTTCCCTGAAACTAGAAGGCTGCTTGCCATCTAGGACAAAGTCATAGCAACCAGAAACTACCGAAAGCACATCATCAAGGACACAACCATTGAAGGCGAGAGGTGTAGGAGATGTCACCACCAGAGAGAAACGATCGATCACATAACGAGTGGATGTAGAATAATGGCCGGAACTGAATACACCGCGAGACACAACTCAGCAGCGAAGGTCGTTCATCAAGCATTAGCTACAACATACAAACTAACGGAGAACACAGACCCTTACTACCATTATACACAAACATCTATACTTGAAAACGAAGACTACAAGCTCTACTGGGACATTGACATCCACACAGATAAAACAATCCGCGCAAATAGACCCGATATCACCTTTCAATCCAAAAAAAGAGAAAATCACTTCTTTAATTGACATGGCTGTCTCCAACGACGGGAACATCCAAGCGAAATACAGTGAGAAGATCGCCAAACACACCGACTTGGCAATGGAAGTAAAAAGGCTGTGGAAACAGGAAAGAGTCTTCATTGTTCCTCTCGTCATATCAGTAACAGGTCTCACCCCAACAACGTTTACACCGCTTTTGGCTCAATTAGGACTTAATACAGAGATTCACAGGAACATCCAGAAATCGGTCATTTTGAAAACATCATTTCTTGATACACAATAATTGTTTTTTTTCCATTTTTTTTTATTTTTTGTACTGACTTGGTATAATCCCGTATAAACCAATAATAATAATATATGTGTTAAAAAAGAAAGTGATATTTGTGATGATGGTTCTCCAGCAGCTCCCACCTAATCAATTTGGATTATTTTTGTTCAAGCTCTCTACTCACAGACGTGTTACCACAATTTATTATTTATTTTTATTATTATTTTCAATATGATGAAGCATGGATTAAGCATAATTTAAAGTGATAACGTCAAGCCAGCATAGTTATCACAAATGAGAAAGAAAGTAAAACTTTTCCCTATTCGTTTAAAAAGCCCCATAAAAATTGCGTTCTTGACTTTCCTCGTATAACGGAAGTATTGTAATCGTGAAAAAGTCACCCTCCCCCTTTACATTTTAGGGTCCCTAGATGCCAAAACAGAAGTAAAAATCCAAAATATCGGAACAAAATGGCGGCCTAGGGAAATATTAAAATAGTTATTACTGAAAAACTGCTCATTCCATTTTCCTCAAATCTTGCACAACAGTTAAGTATCAAATAGGCAAAAATTGGTAAAATTTTGATACGAATCCAAGATGGCGATACAAAATGGCGGCTTAATAAAATTTTTTAAAAACCAGCCTAAAAAACTAGATATTAGAATGATTTCGAATTTTATGCAAGAATTAAATGTGATATTGATATGCACTGGTGAGACTATGATATGAATTCAAGATGGAGAAACAAAATGACGCAAAAATATAATTTTGGTGATCGTGAAGAACCACCCTCCCAAGATTATACAGATATTGACGTTTTAAGATCCCTAAATACCAAAAAATATATTTTCTCAATTCCGTCGGTCTATCTGTCAGTTCGGGGCATAACTAACAAAATATTTAACCGATTGACTTCAAATTCTTGGTAACATTTTGGGAAACATCCAATTGGAAGAAACAAAAATCAAATGTTGGATGGAAAAACAAAATTGCGGTCTAATAAAATATTTAAAAAGCGAATTAAAATTAAAGGTTTTCATTATTATCTTTATTTTATGGTTGTTAAGATTTTTTATTTTATTGTGCTAGGTTAGGTTATATGATTATTTTTGTGTGCTGATTTTGTGTGTACTTAAAGATTTGAAAGTTGAAATAGATTTTAATACATATACTACAAAAACATATTTACAAATAAACTCGCAAAAAATACTGATTTTTATTTATCCTACACCATCAAGTCTTTTCTGGGTAGCACTATTTTATTCCAGTGTAATTTAAAAAGTATGGTTTAAGTGAGATTTCGACGGGGTCTCACTCATAATAATATTAATAATAACAATATAGTCGACGAGGCTAAAAATAAGTATTCCTATGGCCATATCAACGCACAATTTGCAAAGCTGTATAGTAATTAAATCAGTGCATTAATTTAAACTACTCCTAATGGATTTTATCTCGTATACGCCATTTATTTTATTGACCGTAAAAACAAACCATTAAAGCAAGAATTTTAACCAACTAACAAGAGGTTCGACCAAAAATGGAGCCTGCTTTAAAACAAATGGCAATGTGCTCCACTAAAATTAAACGGGTGTAACAACATTTGGCCTAAGCCTTTTAAATTGTTTTATTTAGACGTGCTCTAAATTTATGTTTGTACTCTAAACAGATATCTGGTTAAAATAAAGAGGTGATGGGAATTTCTACATTACACTTATTACAGAGAGGGATTTATGTACACTAACACAATGATTTGGTTATCTGATGTGCTAAAACTATTATGACAATTCCGTACAATCACACAATTGATTTAAAAAATATTAGCATATCTTAAAATGCATACGAATTAGAATAGTAATACAGATTGATTCAGTATAGATTTTAAAGTGAAGGCCTCAATTTAGATGAAATGTACTCCCATGCTCCGTGTTAAGATATTGAAAACTAAAATGTGCAGCCCCTGAGAAGGTATATGACATTTTGAAGTGTTTAATTATCTCAGTGCCAGTTTTAGAAAAACCAAACATAGTTAATATTGCAAAAGTGTTCAGGCCATCGATATGCATACCAACAATGTTAATCTAGAAGTAGAAATAATAATGTATTTTTATTTCATTTCTTTTAAGCAAATGTAATTTCGTAATGCTATATACAGGCTGGCATGAATTTAATATTATTGTACATATGCAGACTAAAATATTTATGTATAATACTTATAGAATAAATTTGTTGATATTTTACCAGCAATTTTCTTGGATATCAAAACTGTGTGATAATCAAATTACATTAATTAAATTGAGCTAGGTAGATGCTCTATGATATTTGTTGCTGTATTTTTAGATTCATTATCTATAGTTAATAAACGAAAATTTATAAATTTAGTGAAAGCTACAGAACAAACTAATTACTAATACATATGCAAATTTAAGTAGCTACAAATTATACAATATTGGTTTTTGAAATCACCACCTTAGATTAATAGGTCAACTGAAAACTCTATCACAAATTACATAATGATTTTGTAAAATGAATGTTCCGGTTTATGTAGCATTAGCACTACCAAAAAAGTTTATTTTTTGTTGCGCTAAATCTACTTTAAATAATAATTACAATAATAATAACAGTAACAATAATAATCCCTCAAATATGGGGAATAATAAGTATATGGCCCGCCATTATAAGATAGCTACTATCGTATTCTTAAAACTCTTAAAGCACTGTGCTACAATTCTTACACAAGACAAAATACATAAGGTCATTTACTTGATGTTGAGATATGTATGTTGTCCATTCCTAACTTAAATAATATAGACGTAAAGGCAGCAGAGCAGAAAGAAAAACTGAAATTAACCTATCGGCAAATAGTTACCGTTACCGACTAATGTAGAAGTCCGTAATACTAGAGGCCGAACACATTGTCTTCTTCCTGGAATCGCTGACTTGAGAAGCAGGCTCTGATAAAGTCACAGCAGACTTAATTTTATTCGGACATTGTAACAGGAGACAATCTAGTAATAATAATAATTCGGGAATTATCTTAGTTCTCACCTTTAAACTTTGGAAATATAAATATTTGGAAGCCCCAGAAGTTTGGGGACTAGTATAGGGCTGGTTCAAATACTTATAGAGTTTGCCAATCTACCACCACACATTATCCTAATACACTTATTCTAATTAACAAATTTATGGTAAGTCAACATATATAATAAATCATAATTTAAAAATTATAAATGATTTTGTATACACATTGCTTATCTTATTTTATATAATAGTGCATTATATTATAATACAAAAATTAGTAAATTTCCATTAACCGGAACTTTCCTCATTATGAATCGTTCCTTTTATTAGGAATAATAAAGTCTGACCCAGTTTAGTTACACACATTGTCAAATAGTAACATATGAATACCATATTAAAGTCATACCAATATTTGACCAGTTTCTACCTATGACACCTGTGATTTTTAGGCATAATTTAAAATAATTTGAATAAGTAATTTTTACGCTGATTTTTTAAAAATATTATTAGACTGCCTGAGGAAGATAGAAACCAAACTATCGAAACATTGGCAAAAATTTAAAACTATGAGCAATAAAATGTGTATCCAATATTGAGCTCGTGATTTATTCCCTACGAATTTTTTAACATTTCACAGGCCTCCACTTTGTTTCGCGGTCTTAGTCTTAATAAAATTTTACCAGTCAATTCCTACGTAATACTTTATATTCGTGCAAAATTTGAAGTAAATTCCGTACGTAGTTTTTTAGTAATCATTTTTTAACATTTCGCTAAGTCGCCATTTTGTTCCGCCATACTGGATTTTCATCAAAATATTACCGGCCATTCCTATATGACCCTTCATGTTTGACTAAAAATTTGAAGTCATTTGCGCGACTGGCAGACAGACAGACCGACGTAACTGACAAAACATATTTTTGTCATTTAGGAATGCTAAAATTTGAAGATAAGTAAAACATGGAAGGGTGATTTTTTTCACAACTACAAACATTTTATTTAATTTTAATTAATAATAAAAATATAGTATGATTTATATAAATTCATATTATTTACTTAATTATACCATTATTTTCTCTCAGAACTAGTGCGTTATATACTCAAAAAATTATAATGACTTAAAAACGTAGCGCCCTGAACCCATTTCATAAGAGCAATCCGTTGAGGCATCACAATCAGCAGTAACAAATTCCGCATCAGACTCCCCCCGTACGGTTTCGCGCATAGATTTGTTTACGGCAGTTGCTATGGCAACTCAATGGTGAATATCCGTAAGCCTAATAGAGATGAGAGCGGCATAAATTTGCTGCTGCAGGCATTTGTTCGCTTGTTATAGAATTAATATAAATTAGTGCGCTCGGATCATCGGAGGTGGAACAAGTTTTGCATCCATCGAATCGAATCGAAATTAGCTTGAAGATATAGGTATATAAATGTTTTTTAAGAACAAGAAAAAATATATGTAAAATTTTATAAATTCATATTATTTCCCCTAAGCATTAAAAAACGCTCCAAAGCTATGGATAATTAACATCATAAAAAGGTTAAAAAAATAGCCATTTTGGGGGGCGTGGCAGTGTTCGCCTGCGGCGCTATTTTTACCTTCTGTGCACCTAGCTACGTTGCGCTTCACCTGTTTTCTGTCTTCTTCACTGAATTCTTACCCAAAATTTGAAATCAATTTAGTAAGCAGTTTTTTCAAGCTGAAATTTAAATATTTTGCTAAGACGCCTTTTTGTTTCGCAATTTTGAATTCGTATCAAAATTTTACCAGTTGATTTCTATGTAATAATTGATTTTTGTAATTATTTTCAGGTAAATTGGATAGATTAGTTTTTTAGTACCAATTTGTTTAACATTGTTGTATTTAGTCATAAGGGTTTTTACCAGGTCTTCTCGATATGATTCTCAATTTTTGACCAAAATTTGATATCAATCGGGTAAGTAGTTTTTTAGCTATGCCGCAAAAAGACAGGCAGGCCGACAGACAGATCTACAGACCGACCGACAAACAGACCGACGGAATTGAGAAAATATGTTTTTCGGCATTTAGTGACCTTGAAATGTAAAGATCTGGAAAAGTATCATTATTTCACGACCACAATACTTCCTTTTTACGAGGGAATTAAAAAAGTACAGATGGCGCTGAGTTATATTAACTCTATCGTATTACGAAATACGCGTCTTGGATTGCTGTAATGCTACTTCTTCACCTTACATTTAAAACTTTCTTTAATTAGTACAAATCTTTGAGTTCTTTTTTGATGTTTCCATAGTTGCCGTAACAAAGGTTTCTCAATATAAATTTGTCTAATATATAAGGGGCCCCTTTGCTCATACCGGTTATCTGACTGGTAAGTATTTCCTTATTTATAATTTTTTTTGCATTTAATATAATATAAAAAAAATTAATATATTTTGTCTGTTATTTAGAAGTTGCCTCCAACTTTTTGATGCATACCAAATAATATAGTTTCTGCTAGCAACGCTATAGTTATTTATTCCAATAACGCGATATACGGCAAATATTTTAAGCAATTAAACGATAGGGGTCAGGCTATAAAAATGTTCCATCCTAAAACAAACAGCGCCTTTGGCTATTAAAAAAAAAGCAAAGAGCAACACGAAAACAGGAACTAAACCTTTTAAACTGTTTCATGCAGACGTGAACTAAATTAATGTTTGTACTTCAACGAGACATCGTGTTTCATTTAAAGGATAATAGGAAACTCTAAATTGCTATTAGTATATTTAGATAGATTTATGTATGACCGGATATTATTGTAGGAAAAGATTAGGTGGTTACAAAATCTAGTTTAATCGAAATAGAAGTTCTTTAGGCAAAAAAAGAAAATCAATTGGATAAAACTAGTTCTTACATTACTGTTAAAAAAAAAGCGTAGACATTACACGTGACTTTCTCTTTTATCACACTTGTTTGTGACCCATTTGTACTGATTGCTATACCCTAGTAGTTTGTTCCAGATAGATCCGACAAACAATATTTTAGAACCCAAACTTGCTTGATATAAATGTTATCAGGTACTTGATAAAAACATTGGTAAATTTCCTTTACCTGGAACTTCCCTCGTTATAAATCTTTCCGTTTATTAGGAATAGTGAAGTGTGACACAATTTCGTTCATTACATAGTCATTTAGTAACACATATATACTATACTTTCAAATATTTTTATTGATAGCCATTTTGTTCCATCATATTGAATTCCTACCAGTATTTTACTAGTTTCTACCTATACCACATTTGATTTTTGGGCATAATTTAAAATAAATTCAATAAGTAGTTTTTACAATGTCACACACCGCCATTTTGTTACGTCATATTAATGTTTCTGCAAAATTTGTCAATTGAATAAGATTCTTTTTACGTTGATTTTTCTAAAAAATTATTTGACCGCCATTTTGTTCAGCTATCTTGAATTCGTACCACAGCTTTATCAGCTTATGTCAATATCACACTTAATGCTTGTAAAAAATTTGAAATTAATATAATGAGTATGACATTTTGTTTTGCTATCTTGTATCCATACCGAAATGTTACCAGTTCATTCCTATGTAACAACTGATTTTTTGTAGAAAATTTGAGGAAATTGAATAATTAGTTTTTTTAGTAATAATTTTTTTAACGTTTATATAGGCCTCCATCTCTACCCAACATATTGGATTTATACGATATATAACATATATTTATACATATTAAATCCTAACACTGGAACCTGTGGTGGAAGATAAATCAAAATACAAGAGTTCTAACATACTACACCACAACTTGTTTTGTTCTGGACGCGCGTTTCGCTAACCTAGTTAGCATCATCAACAGATGATATAAACTAAAGTAAGGTTTTTACACTGTTTTAAGGTATGTTTTACTTCTCTTATCATTTTTGATAATGGGTTTTTCTCAGTTAAATCGTAGAGACCAGTTTGAATCAAAGTGTCTACTCTTTCAAGATAATCTGCTTTGTCTAGCATAACAACCTTATTTCTTTTGTCAGCTTTTGAATAAAAACATTCTTTTTTCTTCAGTCCCTGGATAACTTCAGTATTTTTACGAGAAACATATTTTGCCTTGTCGTTAACAACGTTTTTTGAGACTTGATTCCTGCAAGCCTCTCTAATGAATCCCTTAGTTGACTCTGGCACGTATTGAATAGAACTTTCGATATTCGCTATAATAGTTGGTAAACTATTTTTTACTGGAGGCTCTGCAAAATTCAAACCTTTTTTCAAAAGAGCGATTTCTCTATCATTAAAGGACTGAGAAGAAAGGTGTTTTCTACAATGTTCTCAACTTCCGAAAAAAATTGGTTTTTGGGGTTTCAACTTTCTCAGTTTGGTTTTAAGTGAACACATTTTCTTTAAAAATTTGGCATCGATAACTACGAACATTTTTATTTGCAAATCTAACCATTGTTCAAATTCTAAATTACTAAGTTTATAAGTGAGTTTTTTAAATAATCCGTATGCTTCAATTTCAAGCATACTTCCTTTGCTATACAGATTATTAATTTATAAATCTAGCCACTTTTGTTTGGCAAAAGATTCAACCTTTCCAGTAACGGGTGATTGTTTAGGGATCTGCACTGAAATGAATTTAGGGAAAACTGAAAAAGACTTGCATGATTTTAGAAACCAAATATGTGCTGCTATTTACCTAATCTTAGTACAGTACTTACAATAAAGGTTTTATTCCATTGACCGTGAAGCCATGTTAAATCCTAACACTGGAACCTGTGGTGGAAGATAGATCAAAATACAAGAGTTCTAACCACACTACACCTCAACTGGTTTTGTTCTGGACGCGCGTTTCGCTAACCAAGTTAGCATAATCAGCTAAAGTAACTTATCCTAACTGAGACTATTTATAGGTAAATGTGGTCACACTTGGTTGCGCTCGACTCCACCGTTGTCAAGTAAACAATAGAGGGGACTATAGGGAATAGGCCCTCTGTCTTTATTTAGTGCTTTCTTACCGCATTTAACTATTTCTATACTCTCAAATGCATCCAATTATCTATTATTAGATACATTTTTAATACACTTAAGATTATTTATTCCTATTTTGTGATTGTTTTATAAAGCATGTTGGGCAACGCTTGACTTTTCTGTTCTTCCGTATCTTAAATATGCCATGTGCTCTTTAAAACGATTGTTTATGGACCGTTTAGTTTGCCCAACATATTTTAGACCGCAATTATTACAGCTAATTTCATAGATGCCACTCCTCTCCTTCAAGTCGACTTTGTCTTTAGGGTTTCCAAGGAGAATTTTCAAACTGGTCTCCGTTTTGTAGGCTACTCTAAAACCTACGTTTTTAAATACTTATTCTAGACCTCTCGTATATCTGGGATCATATGGGATTACTATGAACTTATTGGAAGCCTCAGGTGCTTGAAGAGTAGTGGCATCTTTTAACATTTTCTTATGCTTATGTCTATTTACTAATTTATGTACAAAATTATCATTATATCCATTACTTTTAGCTATATTTTTAATCCGATTTATTTCATTGTTAAAACGAACACATGGCACATTTCAGATACGGAAGAACAGAAAAGTCAAGGGGTGCCGAACATGCTTTAGAAAAAAATCACAAAATAGGAATAAATAATCCTAAGTTGATT